>JANHAO010008001.1:0-19641 GCA_026873985.1 Saraca asoca | reverse complement strand
TTGGGAACACAAATGAACTTAAACAACAATATTTAGGATATAAAATTTGTTTCTTGGCTTGAAAGTAACACTTTTCCTTGTCTTATATGATGTTTGTTCTAAAGGTTATTGTTCTAATGTACGTATGAACAGCATGCATTAAAAAATCATAAGCTTTATATATAGCAGCAAGTAAATATGCCTATGTTATGTCCATCATATCATTATGATCTATTAGCAAATAGCAAAATATCATCAGGTCAAAAGTATTAATCATACATATAAGAGAAAATAAATTATATAAAGGTTAGAGGCGTTGAAGAAACCTCCATTTATTCATCTACAATACCAATGAAGTCAGAAGTATCAACCACAGAGGAAAGAGAAAAGCTTGTGTAAATAGTCTAGTTATGAATATAATCAAATAGTGCATGAATGTGGTTTTCTAAGAAGTAATCTAGGTGGCCTTGTCTTTACAGTTTCTTTTAAACTTTTCCAAATATGCATAAATGCAAATTTCAAAGCATAAAGAGATTTATGGTGTATCTTGAACATGAAATCATAACCATAACCATTCATAGTTCAATCACCACATTATCTCATTAAAAATTTATACCTGATGAAGACATATTGAAAGTATTGCTCAAAGTTCTAGTTGAAACAATTGAAAATAAAATTTAAGTGCATTTTTTTGCTACCCTTTCCAACAGCATCAGCATTAATTCCCATTTCACAAAAAAAAAAAAAAGAGTATTAGTTTTTGAAGAACTCGCAAGATAATTAGAAATTAGCCACTTCATTACTTCATTTTCCTAACTAGTTAATAGCATTGTATACAAAATCTAGCATTTTCATGACTACAAGACATACCTTAAAGTTCCTTAGTTATGTTCCCCACTTCTTTCTTCTTCAGGATTATGTTAAACTTCCATGTAAACTATTGTCAATGGTTTGTAATAACCAACTTGAGGGGTTTGCTTGAGCTCCTAGTATAATGGCAACTACCACAACTACCCTTTCTAATCAAGATCTATGATTGTCAGTTGGTAGCAATTTGCATTATGTAGATCTAACTCTACTAGAGATTTTGTTAAGATGAGGGTTTCTAAAGCTCTACCACTAAATGTGCCTTCTCACTTTTGATTAACTAAAATCTTTATATTCATTCGCCCCTAATTTGCATGTCTTAACTCATCTCATGAAATGAAAAAGTGTAAGGGTAAAAAAAAAAAAAAAAAGAAGGTAATTTTTGGTTATTGAGAGAAACCATTTACTTGCTAAAAGAGGTGGTCAATGGTAAATTTTGACTGGGGTAAGCTCAAATGATATACATACCAAGCAACCAAAGTGGGCACTTAACAAAAAAGGAGATTCCTCAATGCAATTAAAGAAAAGTGAGTTCTTCAATGCTTTGATTGAAAATTTGATGCATAGATAGCTTAACTCACCAGCAAATTATAAAATGCCATGTGTCATTATCAACCTTTAGTAACAAGTCTTCTTGAAAAAAAAAGAAAAAGCACAGATATTTGCTAATTTTAAGTAAACACCTTATCTTGTTGAAGTTAGAAATTTGTCTCAACAAATAATAACTTAAATAAGCATGCTAAATAACCAAATAAACAAGTGAGACAAATGAAGTTATATTTTTTAACAAAAGTAATTATTAATAATCAATTATTACTCATTATACTAAATAAACTAACATTAGGATAAGCTACTCTTGCTACTTAATAAATAGTAGTAATGAGAATAGGATTAACTAGTTCATCTTGTCAAATAAATCAAATTGCATATAGAGCAATTAGAAAAGCTGCTCTTACAACGATTAGATAATTGATTATAAATACAATTGATTAATAATTAATTTTCAAATAATTGATCAAACACAATATATTTTAGGCTTGGTTAATTTAATTAGTAAACAATTTTTTTATTAGTGTTTAGCTGATCTCAAAGGTTTTAATAGATTGATGAGGTTAATTATTTAGTTAATTAACTATTTTTAATGTTTATGATAAATGATTATTTGAGTCAAGAGTTCAGGAATCAGTGTTTTTAATTAGCTGATTTACATTCAGTATGTAAAAATACTATTATCAATGATCAATTCATTTCTTATATAAAATTATCTATTTCTTAAAAAATATTTTAAATTATAAATATTTATTTTTTAAAAGAAAATCTAACAAATAATAGATTATAATTATTTATTTCTTAAATAAAAATTTAATAAGTATAATAAATTATAATTATTTATTAAAGAAAAATTTAATAAATAATAAATTATAACGATATATTTTTATAAAAAAAATTAATTTGATAAATGATATATTAAAATATGAAATATTATTAAAGTGAAAGAATATTCCACTATAGCATTTTTATTCTTTAGGAACATGAAAAAACTGTTGCCTAAAGTGTGAAAATTATTGTCTATAAAAATACGTAATGATTTTTTACTGTAGTATTATCAAGCGTTACCTATTCTTTTAGGCAATAATTTTTTTTTATTTCTAACAATAAATGACAAAGTCATTGCTTATTGTTTAGTTATGGGTAATGAGTTTTTTTTGTTTTATTTAGCAACAGGTGTAGACTATCAACACTTATTAAGCATTGTTAACTGAATAAAAAATAAAACTTATTAACAGTTATCATATATAATAAGCAATAGTTTTTTTTTTGTTTTATTTGGCAACGGCTATGGACTATTATGGACTATGGCAACACTTATTAAGTGTTGTCAACTGAATAAAAAGCAACACTTATCAACTATTGTCATATATAATAAATAATGATTTTTTCATAAATAAACAACACCTTACTACATAATAGGTGATGGTTTTTTTTTTATAGATAAGCAACACCTGACTATATAATAGGCAACAATTTTTTATAGATAGGCAACACTTTACTATATAATAGGCAATAGTTTTTTTTTTATAGGTTGGCAACATTTTGATACAGCATAGACAATAGTTTTTTTTTTTTTTTTTTAAAGATAAGCAACACTTTGCTATAAGAATAGGCAATAATTTTTTTTTTTTATAGATAAACAACACTTTGTTATAAAATAGGCAATGGTTTTTTTATAGATACGCAATACTTTTTTGAACATCACACCCATTCCATAAAAAAATTTCAATTATTCTAATAGTCAATACATCAATTAATTTGTTCCAAATTTGAAGAAATAAATCCAAAACAATAAGATAATTGTAAAGAGTATTAACTTTAACTTCAACGACTTAATGAAAATTCAAATTGAAAATCATATTCATTGAAAAGTCTCATCATCAGCACCTATATCCAGTAAGTCATCATCACTTTGATTTACTCCTTCACTGCCAACATTGTGTTGCATGGATAAATTTAAATGAAATTAAAGAATCAGAAACTAGCTTGGGATATTCTAACAACATGCTAATACTTATGGAAGATTGTACTGTATGCATAAATTTAAATGAAATTAAAGAATTACATATGCATGATGAGAAGCATTTCATTTAGTAATAAGAAGTAGCGTCAATATAAACTATTGAATTATTCTGGTTACATAGATTAATAATGGCTGATCCGCATGCATATGTCTTGGCCATTACATTAATTGATTTGTCTTTTTAATATGTGTATATACATATGAAGTACAAAACCTAGATGGATAGATATATTTCAATTTTCATAAAAATTATTTTTCATTGTATGAATCGATTCACGAATTAATTTATACTAAAAGTCTTGTGAACATAAATCAATTCATGAAAAGTTATTTTTGACAATTGTTTTCATCGAAGGTTAGAAACTTTTGTGAATCAATTAAGTAATTGGTTCATGAATTCTTTACATTATAGTATGAATTGATTCATGCATTGATTCAGTCATAAAGTTCTTGATAATATTCATTGATGAATCAATTTACAAATCAATTCATAAGTTAGTAGCCGCTTTTTGAATCAACTCACGCATCAATTCAGTTAAGAAGTTCTCGATGATACCCATGGATGAATCGATTCACAAATCGATTTATAAGTTAGTAACCATCTCCTAAATCGATTTATAGTCTGAAAGTTAGTTATTTTTTAAATTTGTGCACTCATAGGTTCTAATTCCATTGAAAGCCATGGAAGCCCAATGACACTCTCTCAGTTATCATCAAAACAAAGTTCACAAAATAAAAAGTTATACCAAACACAAAATAAAAGATTTAACAACCAATTTTGAAAGCAAAATGATCATACTTACTTTGACATTTTTCTGGTGAATTACAGTAAATAGAACTTTACTTCCAGCACCACGGTGGTGAAGCTCAAAGATTTGGCTGGGATAAGGGTCATTGGTGGGAGGTGTAGCTACAAAAACGGGCCTTCTTACCAGAGATAGCGTGGAGCTTAAAGAAAAAATGAGAAAGCAAAGGAGGAATAAATCTGTGTATGAAGCTAGGAGAAAAAAGGAAAAAGCAAAGGAGGAGGAACAAATCTACTACTATGGGCGGAGCTGGGAGAAAAAATGAGAAAGTAAAAAAGGAGGAACAGATCTACTATTACATGCAAGACTAAAAGCTAGCATGGGGAAAGGATAATAATTAGCAAGAATTGTGTGTATATGCCCTTTTTATGAAAACAATTTTTCACTATGCAAATCAATTCAGGAATTGATTCATATTGAACATCTTGTGAAAATTTTTATAAAAACTATTTTTTACTGTGTAAATCGATTCATAAGTGAAAATGAACATGAATCGATTCATGAAAAACTGTTTTTGACAATGTGTTTTTTTTTTTGCTTATATTACTAGTTAAATAACTATATAATTGTTGTAGAAAAAAATTTATAAAGTAAAATAATTTAATTGTAGCCTATTAATTAAAATTTTGCAACACTTAAAAAACTATTGTCTAATATATCTATGATAACGATTTTAAGCGATTGTTGCCTAAAATCAGAAACAAAGGCAATAATAGAAAAAAAAATGTTACCTATTCTAGTTATAGGCAATAGTTGTTTATTGTTGTAAGATTTTTACTATAAATAAAAAATGGTGTAGTGTTCAAATAAATAATAAAATATACCTATGTCCTTATACATTATTTTACATATAAATAATTAATAATAAATAACTAATTTTACTAACTATCTTTATATAAACAATTAATACTATTAGTTAGTCAAATCAACTAATATAATCAGTCATTAGCTAACTACTAATACAATTAGCTAACAGCTACTATAATCTGTTGATTAATAAATAAAACCTAAATTTATTATTACTTGGATAATATATAGAAAAAATCACTTTTTAATGTTATATTGTTAAAAAAACATAATTTGATTAAATCACTAAAAAGAAGTTACTTTAAATATTGTTGACACCAAGATCCGGTCAACTAGTTTGAGTTCGGTGTTACCCCTGATTGCAAGCTAAACATGACAGAAAGCAGTGAAGGAAGATAGTAAAAGAGAAAAAAGAAACAGCAACACCAAGAGTTTATCGTGGTTCGACTAAAGCCAATTTGGCCCTTACGTCCACGTTGATTTTTTATTATGCACTAAGATTATTTTTTACAGAGTATGAATACAACAACTGAGATCTTTCTCAATGAACAAAGTTCACTCTCAATACTGACAGAGTTTCTGCATATGTAAGCTTCTCTCACCTTTACGGCGACCTCCCTTTCCTATTTATAGAAAGGGGGAGGGTTACAAGTGTAATCTCATAAGCAACAAAATGATTATCTCTGCCATTCTGGGCATTTAATGCTAGGCATCGGGTAATTAATGCTGGGTAAATCATTGTCAGATTTCCAGGGAGCTGATGTGTAAGTTTAAAGGCTGAGCTGTCAATTGGAGACGTATGCCTTGGATTGCTAACCAGGCTTCATACAAGTATCCGTTGTTAGTGGGCGAGCTAGAAGTTGAGCGAGCTAATAGTTCTGACTAATCTCGTCATCCATGCCTGGTCGTTCTCCTGAGGGTAATGGACTTCTCGTTAAGGGATTAAAAAGCCTTCACGACGAGCTGTGTTCTTCTGCTTGTGACATTGCGAGGTGTCTCTAACTCGTGCCCGATAATCTAGGGTCCTCACTCAATTACCTTGAACTCTGATTTGGGCCTCCATCTAATTAGCTGTGCCTCTTATTGGACCTTAGCTGGCCCAACATATGCTTCTGAAAAATACCCATAACATAAGCCCCCCAACTCTTAGCTCGCTTTATGGGCTGGGAGTTACAGTTAATGGTCAAAGTCTTTATCTGTAATTTGCAGGATGGCTAAGTCTTTGTGCTCAATCTATTGTGTTGTCTTTTTTGTCTTTCAGGCTTTCATTTCCTATGCCTTTGGCCATACCCTTTATTGTGCATTATTTCAGCCGTTGATGTGGCGGTCTCATTATTTTTGGATCGTTCGATCTGGAACAGCAAAATGTCCCTTGGATTTTTTGATGAACCTGAGTGGACTTATAAAGTCTGTGAAGCTGTTCCTGCTTCTTTATGAACTTGTCCAATGGATGCCTTGGTTAAGCTCTTTGTTCCCTTAATGGTTCAACTTTCGGAAAAGCTCTTCGGGACGTGGATAGCCTGTTATAAAGGTTTCAGAGACATGGATAGTCTGTTACACGTGGCTTCCTTGTACAACTTCTCCTCTTGGCTTTTGGGAAGTTTTGTACAGATCTTGAATTATTTTTTCACAATTCTTTCATGAAGTTCAATCTTGCTAGCCATGTTCCTGGCCCTTTTTTGAGTTACTCTAGGTTTAGGGAGTCAGGAAGTGATCCGCTGGCTGAGAAAAGCTATGAGCAGGAGTAGCCAAATTCATTCGCATTTTGTCTAATGGGAGTTTGCCTCCTGGAGACTAGCTCTTCTTTCCCTTGTGGGAGTGTTAGCTTTAGGCTTTTGCTTTTTCTTCATGTATCAATTTTTCTGATATAAATCCACCTCGTTGAAGAAGGTCTTCGAGTGAAACTTTGAGCATTATGCTTCTACTTTTTGTCTTTTCAAGTCCATTGCATCGACAATTTAACTGGTTGCCATTGGCAATGTGATTTATTCCTATAAAATCATAATTCAACAATTGTTGTGTAAAGTATTTAATGGGATAATTGGTCCTCATTATAAGAAAATTAAGCCAATCGGCTTTAATGAATAAATTTCCATTTAAACGATATGTGTCGCATTGCCAATCGGTCATACTAGCCTGTGCAAGAATTATGTGTATGGCTAATGCATTACTTGGACGCGAGATGCTGAGTTTGTTCGTATAAGAATTTTGCATATGGCTAATGCATTACTTGGATGTGGCTCACGCAAGAATTCTACATGTGATTAATGTATTACTCGGATATGAGATGCTAAGTTTGTCAGCGCAAGAATTCTACGTATGGCTAACACATTACTTGGACGCGGCTCGCATAAGAATTCTATGTATAGTTAACGCATTACTTAGATACAAGATGCTGAGTTTGTTCGTGCAAGGATTCTGTGCGGGGCTAGTACATTACTTGGATGCGGCTCCCTCAAGAATTCTACATGTGGTTAATGCATTACTTGGATGAGAGATCTTTAGTTTGTCCAGGCAAGAATTCTGTGCGGGGCTAGCACATTACTTGGACGAAGCTCACACAAGAATTCTATGTGTAGTTAATGCATTACTTAGACGCGAGATCTTTATTTTACCCCTGACTCGTGCAAGAATTTTATGCATGACTAGCACATTACTTGGACGTGAGATCTTTATTGTGCCCCTAACTCATGCAAGAATTCTGTGTGTGACTAGCACATTACTTGGACATGAGGTCTTGAGTTTATTTGCGCAAGAATTCTGTGCGGGGCTAGCACATTACTTGGACACAGCTGGCGCAAGAATTCTACATGTGGTTAATGCATTACTTGGACGCGAAATCTTTATTTTGCCCCCGACTCGAGCAAGAATTCTATGCGTGGCTAGCACATTACTTGGACGCGAGGTCTTAAGTTTGTTGTCATGGCCTGGTACTGTGCGACCTACAATCTCAATGAGCCATTTGGTACTCTCATTCATTTCATACATGCAGCTTTTCGTTTCCCATTGGTGACTGGTAATTATTATCTCCAATTTTAGGTGTACATGCATTGAATCATCATTTATTGGCCACTGTTTTCTTTGGACCGTCGGATCGTGGGTAACTAACAGCCCTTTTTTATCCAATGGTAAGATTGCGTTTTCTTTTTAAGCTGAGAGTGTCTTCCTTCCCCCTCTCATTTTGCCATTTGAAAGCACTTCAGACTTCTGGCGTTCTCTGTTCATTTACTTCTTTGGCAGCTGTGATAGCTTTATTCACCACTAGTCTCCGTTGTCTTCAGTCCGTTCTTCCGACCTTCACCCGAACTTTCCAAACTCTCCATCTCCACAAATCACGGTACATTCCCTCTAACTTTGCATTTTTTGCATTTTCTTCCTTCATAGGAAATAGAGGATTTAACCTTGACTAGTTAGGAGATGATAACGTCAATGGGTAGATACTATTTGGATTTTTAGTCTTTGATTAGAATGGAATAGTCGGGTTACCGGTAGGCTCAAGGATTCCGGATACTGGTTTTTGTCTTTTGAGATTCTGTTGCTTGGCCAGAATGTCTCCCTCGTTTATTGGAGTTTAGGTTGTTAGTGCAATGACATAGGGTGTGTATGGCCTATGAAATAGGGAGTCATTAGTCTTGGTCTTTGGTATAGTTCACTCTCAGTGACCTCACCAGTCTTTTTTTTTCTTTTGTTTGTGTAGATGAGAGTGGGTCATGCATGTCACCGCCATTTAACTAGGAATGAGGATGATGAACTGGGCTCTTCTTAGGATGCGAGGATCGTTCGACATGTTAAGGGAGCGACCTCAAGTGGAAGGAGGGATGCTACAGACCCAGGCACTCACTCAGGATGCACCAAAAGCCAAGGGGCCGCTGTGGGTCAACGATCCGATCATTACGCATTCAAGCTCCATACTTTAACTGAACGTCTTCGTGACATGCAAACCGTCATTGAGTCAAATCGAATCCCTAAGGGGTGCAGCATTATGGTCTTTGCTCTAGATGATTATGCCCTTCATCCTCCTTAAGGCTTCATAGCCATTGGTATCCCGCATCTCACCGCAGCATTAAGATTTCCTATACAACCTTTTATTATTGATATTTTGAATAAAGTAAAGATCAGTCCATTCCAACTTATGCCAAATTCATATAGTTCATTGATCTTGCTGGCCCTTATCTACAAGGGCAATGGCCTTCCTCCACCGTCACCTGAAACCCTCTGCTACTTGAATGATCTGAGGTGTGTGAATTCAGAAGACGGGCTCTATTACCTTTCAGCCAGACAGAGACCTCACAAGAAAATCTTACCACAGGGGGATGCGAAGGGGAAATCTAATACGGGACATTACAAGTCGCACTAGTTTTATATCTCGTGCCCCTCACTAAGATATCTCAAAAATTTTGATTTTGTTCTTGTTCCAGATAGGTGGGCTGGGTATAAGTGAGCTCATTCATTTCATTTTTTTTCTTGCTTTTGATTCTAATCTTTTGTTTAATTTTACAAACGGGATTGGTAAGTGGCCAACGCTTGGGGCTAGGGAGTTAGAGGTTCTAGACTGATTCGCAATGACTAAAGACCTCCAGAACGACTTCAGGTTTGATGAAGACGTTCTCTACTTCTACAGACTTACCCCGCCGAGAAATACTATAGTAACTTGAGAGGTTGGAATTCATCTACTAACAAAGGTTAGGCCTGCAAATTTTGACAATTACGATAAGATAATGGACTTGATCCTTAAAACACCTCTTTCTGATAGCGAATATGAGGCCACTCCAGCTCGTGAGGTTGTCTTGTCCATGGTTGCTACAGGTCAGCCTACTGTTCATGATGAGAGACTAGTCTCTAAGGTTAAAGTGACTCTAGATGTCGCAGATGAACCATCTGCTCAAGTCAAGGTTTCTCCATTGGAACCGACCTCCACACCATGATCCAAAGAGGTGGAGGCAGCCAACATTGCCAGTCCTTCCCCAAAAAAGTGGAGGATTTTCAAAGGGAAGAAGAAAGCGACTCCATGTAGCCCGTCAGGAGTTGCACTTACGAAGCCCTTGGCTGAGCCTGGGTCCAAAATGGAAGGGTATGCTCAGACTATTGTCGAGAATTTTAGCACGATTCTAGGTTATGATGGCAAGCTCAGCACGCTGGACAGTGAGGAATTCACCATAGGGAGGCTGGCAGGGTTCGCAACTTGACACGGTTTGATGGTAAGTATCGTTTCTCACCTTAGCTGATTTGTCTATTTTCAAGTCTAACCTTGCTGCTTGTTCTTGTATAATCTACTGACATTGATGAAGTTCGTCGAAGCGCTTGAGGACCAAGACGATGAGAAATCTACTCTTGTGGATGAGCTAGGGAGGTACTGGAGCTCGGAGAGAAAGTCAAGGAGTTGGAGACCACTCTATCTCATGAGAGGAAGTGTCATAAGGATACGAAGGTGAACTTCAGCCTTGCCTCCCATGACCTTAATAAAGCAAAAATAGAGCTAGACAAGGTCCAGTCACAGTTGTGACTAGCGAACAGGGTGGCCGATATTGCCAAAGAAAGGGCAAGGACTGCAAAGTGATGAGCTGAGGCCTCTGTAGAAGAGGTGAGAGTGCTAAACGGGAATCTGCAACTCACGAGGGAGGAAGCAACAAAGGTTAAGGCAGAAATGTCCTCACGGGTGGTAAAAACAGCTAGGGAGACGAGGATGACAACCCTTGCCTCATTCTTTTTCACTTTATGGGATAAATGCCTCATGTTGGACTACTCCTTCTTCGGCCCCCAAGCCACCAGAGCTGTAGAACATTGGAAATCCAGGGCTGCAAGGAAGGAACAAGCCGCTGGGGTTGATGTCCCCTTTGTCGAGGTCGCTGCCTGAGCAAAAGGTAGCTCTCAAGTTACTGATGCTGCTCTTGTGGTTGGAGCTTCTGATGTTTCTACTCCTGCTCCTTAGTCCGACGAAGGTTTAGCTCCCGAGGCTCCAAGCTCCTAGGATGAGAGTTTTGTAATTTTTCTTTTTGATGCTCTTAAGACTTGTAATGAACTTTATGAACAATTTGTATAACTTTATTGTGATGAAGCTGAACTCATTTCTCTTTATTGTTTGTGTGCTTGAATGCGTGAATTTTTGTTTGCTCATGCTTGGATAAGAATTTGACATGCTATGTTAACTATTATTGCACCACATAGTACATGACTTGACACAGAAATCTCACTTCTCATCTTATTCCACAAAGGATTCAAAGAATTACATTCATATTTACAATGAATCAACTATAGGGTACCAAGACACTTATTAATAGTAACGGTGGAGGTGCTCGGCATTCCAAGCGTGAGAAATTCTATTCCATTCATATTCGCCAGATGGTAGGCTCTATCACTTACGATCATTTTGACAATGTATGGACCTTCCCAATTCGGTCCTAAGGCCCCCAGGCTCCGAGGTGCAGGACGAGATCATTGAGTTTGAACTTTTGAGCTCACACTCTATAGTTGTAATAACTCAATATCTGTTGCTGATGGGTTGCAATCCTGAGGCTAGCTCTTTCTCTCACTTCCTCCAAAAGGTCTAGGTTCATAGCGAGCAGCTGGTTATTATCCTCAGGGTTGAAAGTGACTCTTCACTGTGTAGCAACCTCAACTTCTGTTGGGATCATTGCCTCGCACTCGTATACCATCGAAAAGGGGGTTTCTCCTGTGGAGCTGCAAGGTGTGGTCCTATAGGCCTATAGTACTGATTGTAATTTGTCTGCCTAAGCTCCCTTTTTAGCCTCTAGTTTAGTCTTTAAGGTCTTCTTGATGATCTTGTTGATGATTTCTACCTGTCCATTGGCTTGTGAGTGGTTTATGGCTATGAAACTTTTCACAATCTTGAGGTTGTTGCAGAACTTGGTGAATTGCTTGCTAGTTAACTGGGTCCCGTTATCAGTGACGATCTATTGAGGGATCCCAAACCTGTAGATGATGTTGTTCCATACAAACTTTTCAACTTTGAAGGATGAGATCTCAGTGAGTTCCTTTGCCTCTACCCACCTGGTAAAGTAGTCTACAGCCACTATCGCATACTTGGAATTTCTCCGAGCCTTAGGAAGTGGTCTGATTAAGTCTATCCCCTAAATTGCAAATGGCCACGGGCTTGTCATATGCTTCAAGTAGGCTGGTGGAGCTCATGGCACTTTGTGAACCTCTAGCACTTGTCACAATTCTTGATAAGGTTTATAGTGTCTTGCTTTATGGTCGGCCAGTAGAATCCCTGTCAAAGGGCCTTTTGTGCCAAGGATAGCCCCCCAGCATGGTTCTTGTAATGCCCTGCG
Organism: Saraca asoca; assembly: GCA_026873985.1. Classification (NCBI taxonomy): domain Eukaryota; kingdom Viridiplantae; phylum Streptophyta; class Magnoliopsida; order Fabales; family Fabaceae; genus Saraca; species Saraca asoca. The sequence continues at coordinate 7,318 of JANHAO010008001.1, read as the reverse complement.
TGAATCTCTTCCAAGATAGTGCTACAATCTTCACCATTTATGCATCTCAAAAGTGGGGTTGTGGACCCTCTTTTATAAAGTGTGTCACCATAGATGCAGTATCTGGCTACTTAAGTTCACAGACGTCGCTCCTCAAGTCTATCTTTTGGTAACCTTTCATCCTGTAGGTAGTCTAGGATTGGATTCATCCAAGAGTTGGGCACTTTGGTGATTGCCATGACAACGTCTTGATGTTCGATACTCGAGGATGGTAGGAGCTCTACTGGGACTGCTCGTATGAGATCGGGATCATTAATGATAGACAAATAAGCCAGAGCATCGGCGTGTGCATTCTGCGCTCATGGGATCTGAGTGATCTCAAATTGTTTCAAGGAGCCTAACAATTCTTGGACTTTCTAGAGATATCTCATCATTTTCTGCCTTGAGCTTGGTACTTACCCTTTATTTGACAAATAATTAGTTGTGATTCATTGGAAATCTTTATTCTCTTGGTATGCACCTCTCCAGCTAGTCATAAGCCCACCAATAAAGCCTCGAATTCAACTTCATTGTTTGTGGCCTGAAAGCCAAACTTTAAGGCACTGAAGACCTTGTGTCTTTCTGGACTGATAAGAAGTACTCCTACCCCAGCCTTCTGGTCACTGGATGACTCGTCAATGAACAGTTCCCACCATGGGGCCTCAGGAACCTCTACCTCATTTTGTAAGGGGCCTGTGAATTTGACAATGAAATCAGCCAGTGCTTGCCCTTTGATAGCTGTTCTGGGCTTATATTCAATGTCGAACTGCATGAGCTCTATTGCCCATTTAAGCAATCATCCCAAGGCATCTGTCTTTCATAGAACTTGTCTCAGTGGGTATTGGGTGAGGACCCTGGTCCTATGGGCTTGGAAATAGGGTTGTAGCTTCCTTGAGGTGATGACCAGGCAGTAGACGAACTTTTCCATGGGTGAATATCTTGTTTTTGCATCTAGCAGCCTCTTGTTTACATAGTAAATGGGGAATTGGATTCCTTCCTCTTCTCGTGTTAATGTTGTGCTCAAGGTATGCTGGGATACACCTAAGTATATGGTTAATCATTCACCCTCTTTCAGCTTGGAAAGGAGAGGTGCCTGCTTGAGATACGTCTTAAGTTCTTGGAATGCGACCTCACATTTTGGGGTCCATTTGAACCTCATTACCCTCTTGAGGACATCGAAGAAGGTAACACACTTGCCCATTGCTTTTGAAATGAATCTGCTAAGTGCAGCGATCTGACCGTTCAAGCTTTGGACATCTTTCAAGTTGGTGGGAGAACACATATCAAGTAGTGCCCTGATTTTCTCTGAGTTTGCTTCGATCCCTTTATTATTTACTATGAAGCCAAGGAACTTGCCCAAGGTTACTCTAAATGCACACTTGTATGGGTTCAGCTTCATCTGGAATCTTCTCAGGGTTTGGAACATCTCGTCAAGATTGTGGACATGATCAATGAGTTGTTTGGATTTCACCAGCATGTCATCCACATATACCTCTATGGTCCTGTCAATCTATTCTTGGAACATCATATTCACCAATCGCTGATAGGTTGCCCCTGCATTTTTAAGTCTGAAGGGCATCACGTTGCAATAGTACAGTCCACGATCAGTGATGAATGAGGTATGCTCTTTGTCCTGTATGGCCATAGAATCTGATTGTACCCTAAGTAGGCGTCCACGAAGCTGAGGAGTTCATGCCCAGCCATTGCATCCACGAGTTGGTCTATTCTCAGCAAAGGGAAACTGTCATTAGGGCATGCTTTATTAAAGTTTGTGAAGTCAATACACGTTCTCCCTTTCCCATTCTTCTTCTTAACGAGGACGGGGTTGGCCACCCAAGTGGGGTATCTTGCCTCTTGAATGAAATTGTTCACTAGGAGCTTGTCCATCTCTTCCTTAAGCATTGTATAGCGCTCGGCGATCATTGGTCTTCTCTTCTGGAAAACTGGCTTGGCCTGAGGGTTAATGTTTAGTCTATGTGACATTATACTTAGATCGATTCCCACCATATCTTCATGATTCCAAGCAAAGACACCCACATTTGCCTTGAGAAAATTCGTCAATTGTGCTTTCATATCAGGTGGAAGGCATTTCCCCAACATGAGGCATCTTTCCTCGTTCACCTCACTTATGTGCACATGTTCCAATTCCTCAACTAGTCCAGTGGCTCCCTCAGCATCCATCTCTCGAGGGTCGAGTCATAGCTGACCCCTTTTTCGCTTACCGCTTGGGGCTCTCCCTCGGACACAACATTTACTTTCTTCCCTTGAACCCCGAGTTTGACTGCCTCTTCATAGCAATGTCGAGCTACTTGCTGCTCCCCGCGTACACATCCAATTCCGCTCAGGGTCGGGAACTTGATGGTAAGTGTCCTGGTCGATGTCACCATGTCAAAGTCATTCATGGCAGGTCATCCTAGTACCACGTTGTAAGCCAAGGGATAGTCTATAATGAGAAAGTCTGCCATGATAGTTGCTTGCCTATCGTGGTCTCCCAAGGTACGTAGGAGTTTAATTCATCCTATTGGGAGTACTCCATCTCCTGTGAAATCGTAGAGGGGCTCGGGTTATGCATCCAGCTGACTCGTGTTCACACCCATCTGGTCGAAGCACCCTTTGTACATTATGTTTATGAAACTCCCAATATCCACCATTATTCTTCTAACTTCGGCACTGTCAATTTTCGCCCAGATGACGATCACATTGTTATGAGGGTAGTGGACCCCTTGGGTATCCTCTTCCTTGAAGGAAATTTTATCTAGAGCTATCCTGGCCTTCTTGGCGAGCCTTTCACACTCCACGTGACTCGTCAGAAGGAGACGTCCTACCGCTCATACATAGCGATCGCGTGATCAGTTCAAGGTGCCCGTAATATGAAGTCCACCATGTATGGTGAAGATGATCCTAATGGAAGGCGTTTCCTCGTGCTTAGGAGTTTAGTGATAATGTGACGTAGGTTTCTGTTGATGCAGGGGTCGCTGCCCCGAGGATCTCACCACATAATCTCTCATGCGGCCTCTTTTGATGAGGTCTTCAATGGCATCTTTTAACGCCTAGCATTCTGACGTGTTATGCCTGACCTCGCTATGATAGGCATAAAATTTATTATGGTTCCTCTTTTCAATGGGGGTTTTCATTGGCCTAGGTCTGTCGAAGTCTTCATTGTCCCTCTTAGTCACGTAGATCCTGTTTGGGGCATCCGATAAGATAGTGTAGGTATTGTAGCGACGTTGAGACTGGAATTGTTCACTTTAAGCCTTCTTTGTTGTTTGGCCTCCAGAGCCCCCTTTTTGGCCTTCTTTGCCACTCACGCCTCCACTTCTTTTCTTGCCTCAGTTCGAGATGCTGGCATTTTCTTTGTTATTCGACTTCTTTGGGCTGAAAGTTTCCTCCCAGTGGATCTCCTTGGCAGCTTGCTCATAAAATTTGCCCAGGCTCTTGATAGGGGACTTGTAAATATCCTTGTATAACTTTCCATCCTTTTAGAGGCCAGCTAAAATTACTGTGAGGATACTCTCATCAGACGGATTGTCCACATTACTGACTTCTTGTCGAAACCTGGCGATTTAGTCCTTGAGCGATTCATCCTTTCGTTGGAAGACCGTGGCTAAGTGGCAGAAAGGGGCGAGCTGCCTCTTCAGCACTCTATACTGATTGAAGAACTTAGTCTAGCATTCCTCCCAGCTCCTCATGCTACAAGGTGGAAGACTTATGAACCATGTGCGTGGTACTTCTCAAGTGTAGTCAGGAAGACTCGGCACTTCACGAGCGGATTAGAGGTTTGTAAGTCCATCTAGATGTTAAAAGCATCCAGGTGACTGTAAGGATCGTTATCCCCATTGTAGAAGGGAATGTTTGGAACCTTAAATTTACAGGGAAGGGGCTTAGTCTCAATCTAGCAAGAGAGTGGGGTTCTCTCCTTGTGGGACTCTTGATTCCCCTGAGACGTAGAGTTTTTCTCCATTTGTTCCATCCTCTGGAGCAATTCTTCGACCATCGGGTCTCGAGATTTAGATTGATAACTTAAGGTCTTTCGACTCCTTTCTTTTTCTTCTCGCTTACTGCGAGAATGTCAATCAGAAGTCCTACGCTTCCTACTATGCTTGTGGTCAAAGGAGTCGTGATCCGTCCCTCGTTCGCTACCAGTTTCGTGCAAGCTCTCACTTCGATGCGAGCTTTCACCTTGTTGATCGTCCTCCTCGCCTTTTCGAACTCAATGGACTTCAGACCTTAGCAGCGAATTGGATAAACAAAGTGAGCCAGTTCGGTGACACTCAACCCTAGCTTACTCCTCATGTTGAGTCCTTGGCTGGCGATGTCCACTCTCAGGTGCAACCATTTCACCCTGCTTTGGTGCACCTTGGGCATGCGCTTGAGCCAATGCTCACATCATGTCAGCCAGTTCCTTCATAGTATTCTCTAGTGCTTCCTGGTACTGGTCAAGTGCCTCTTGGAGCCGTTGCTAAGTCTGAGTCTCATTAACTTTGTGGGCTATAGGTTAGTATTGGACAGAGGAGGTTGTGCTGGTGTTGGCACCCGCCATGGGAGCAGTTGTGCTCCGCTGTTGCATCTGACCCTTAGGTTGGTCAGTGGGAACTTCTACACTCCTAGTAGTTTTTCCTCTTGCCATTGCGTCTGAAACAGCTTATCGGAGATCGAAAATAAAGAATGTGCAGTGGGGGCCCTTCTTCTAGCGTCAAAATGTTGACACCAAAATCTGGTCAACTAGTTTGAGTTCGGTATTACCCCTGACTGCAAGCTAAACGTGACAGAAAGCAATGAAGGAAGATAGTAAAAGAGAAAAAAGAAACAGCAACACCAGGAGTTTATCGTGATTCAGCTAAAGTTAATTTGGCCCCTACGTCCATGTTGATTTTTGATTATGCACTAAGAAGATTATTTTTTACAGAGTATGAATACAACAGCTGAGATCTTTCTCAATGAACAAAGTTCACTCTCAATATTAGCAGAGTTTTTGCATGTGTAAGTTTCTCTCTCCTTTACGGTGACCTCCCCTTCCTATTTATAGAAAGGGGAGGGATACAAATGTAATTTCATAAGCAACATAATGATTATCTCTGCCGTTCTGGGCATTTAATGCTAGGCATCGGGGTAATTAATGATAGGCAAATCATTGTCAGATTTTCAGGGAACTGATGTGTAAGTTTGGAGGTTGAGCTGTCAGTTGGAGACGTATGCGTTAGATTGCTGACTAGGCTCCGTACAAGTATCCGTTGTTGGTGGGCGAGCTGGAAGTTGAACGAGCTGATGGTTTTGATCGATCTCGTCATCCGTGCCTAGTCGTTCTCCTAAAAGTAATGGACCTCTCGCTGAGGGATTAAAAAGCCTTTGCGACGAGCTGCGTTCTTCTGCTCGTGATATCGCAAGATGTCTCCAACTTGTGTCCGATAATCTAGGATCCTCGCTTAGCGACCTCGAACTCCGATTTAGGCCTCTGTCTGACTAGCTGTGCCTCTTATCGGACCTTAGCCGGCCCAACATATGCTTCCGGAAAATGCTCATAACAAATATAAATTATAATATTTCTTGTAGTAGCTCTCAGTTGAATTACAATTTTAACCCATGATTACTCCTGAAAAATTTTAAAAGTAAAATAAAGTATCTTTTAAAATATTAAAAATTAATTATTGGATTCATAATTAATTATTAAAGGTTCTATTTGTTATGTTAAATAAGTAATTAAATCAACGAAAAGAACACCTCACATGTTTATAATTATTACATACCCTGTTTTTTGGTTTAAAAGTGTGGATTTTAATATTCCAATCACAATATATTGGATTCTCATTCCCATGACCGAAAAAAAAAAGAAAAAAATGAAAGAAAAGAAACTCTTGACACTTGTTTGCATGCGTTAATTAGAAAAATAAAATTTCTTTTATATAGAAACAAACATGTTAAAAAAAAATATTGATCTCACATGGTTAATCAACTGGAAAGTGCTATTATTTATACTAAATAAAGAAATTTAGTAGTAAATAAAAACTCATAAAATTGCCACTACTGTTTTTAATAGTGTTGGGAGCCTACTAGTCAAACGAGGTGGTCAAAAAGGAAGATTCCTCAAACCAAAAGGTGAGTTTTTCCATATTTTGAGTGAAAACTGAATGCATAGATAGTTTAACTCACTAACAAATTATAAAATACCACGTCTCATTATTAATCTTTAATATCAAGTGTTCTTAGAATAAAAGTACAAATAGGTGCTAATTTTAAGTAGACATTTTATCTTATTGAAATTATAAATTTGTTCAATAAAAATAACTTAAATAAATATGTTAAATAACTAAATAAACAAGTAAGACAAATATAATTATATTTTTTAACAAAATTAATTATTAATAATCAGTTATCATATTGTTATACCAAGTAAACATTAACCCAAGTTACTCTTACTATTCAATAAGCAATAACGATGAAAATAAGGTTAACTAGTTCACTTAGTCAAACATATCAAATTGTATTAGATAAACTATTCTTACAATAATAAAATGATTCATATCAAATAATTGATTATACATAATCTATTTTATGTTTGATTAAATTATTTAATAATTGATTATAAAGAGTGAGTGTTTAATAAACAATTTTTTTATTAGCGTTTAGTTAATTTAAAAGGTTTTAAAAGATTGACAAGATTAATTAATATTTGTAATAAATGACTATTTGTGTCAATAGTGGGAGAACTAGTGCTTTCAATTAGCTAATTTATATTTATTGTGTAAAATATAGCATTATCAAAGACCAATTCATTTCTTGTATATAATTATCTATTTCTTAGAAAATATGATAAATTATAACTATTTATTTCTTAAAAAAAACCTAACCAATAATAGATTATAATTATTTATTTTTCAAAAAAGAATCTAATAAATATAATAAATTATAATTATTTATTTTAAAAATAATAATAAATAATAAATTATGATGATTTATTTTTAATCAAAAATTTAATTCAATAAATAATATACTAAAATATAAAATATTATTAAAGTAAAATATTATTTAAATAAATAAAATATACATATGCCTTTATATATCATTTTAGATATAAATAACTGATTTTACCAAATACCTTTATATAAACAGTAAATCAGCTAATTATCAATGAAATTAACTAACAATTAATATGATCTATTGATTGTTAAATAAAGCCAGGATTGATTATTACTTGGATAATATATAATAAAATTACTTTTTAATGTTAAATTATTGAAAAAAAGCAATTAAGATATATAGTTTGATTAAATCACTAAAAAGAGATTAATTTAGGTATAAATCA
>JANHAO010008000.1:0-19644 GCA_026873985.1 Saraca asoca | reverse complement strand
AATCCTCCTACATTTGCCCGTGGTTTTTCCCTAATTTATTTTGGGGTTTTCCACGTAAAATATTTGTGTCCAGTTTATCTTCATTGTTCTCAATTTTACTTTAGTTGTGAATCTACTTTGTACCATAATTATCCCAACATATAATAATCACTTGTTCTCTAATTAATTTTAATTTAATCATGATTTCATTTCATGATTTTCTATTTCTTCTTCTGCCTAAATTCAGAAGAAAAATTTTGCCTTTTATTTTTATAAAATTTCTTTGATTTCAAATTAAAAAAAAATTGAAAATCAATAAGCAAAGTTGAGTCAAATTAGGGCTGATGTGGAATGTGGATCTATCGGGTCATTGCTTTTTCGAGTTCGGGTCAATTCCAGATTGGAAACACGCAGGCCCATAACATTGCCATCCCTAGTTAATTAATAATGGACCCAAATGAAAGACGCTTGGGGTGGTATTGTCATTTCATATGCAATAATGCGCTATATAGAGGGGTTAGGGTTTTGAATGCGCTGGCTACCTTTGCCTTGAGCTGACGACGATCTCTTGTTCATTTCTGCCATCTATGTTTACTCGCCAATTCACTTATGGTTATAACTGACGTTGAAATCTGGTCGTGGCTGTTTGATCGCACATAGTTCTTCCTGGGATCTTCTTATACAGAAATGGTTACCAGGATTTTATCTGTGCGTACACTGAAAATTAAGCCTTTCTGCTTGAGCCTTCTTCTTCAGACCTGGAGATGTGCTCCAATGTAATTGGCTTACACTTTCTTTTCCACATTTTCCTCAGCTTGTTTTCAGTATCTTCGGTTTTGAATACCAAGGATCGTTTAATTTGCGGAGAGTTTCTTGGTCGAAACCCATTGCGGTGCAAAGAACTAGTTTCAATTCTTCAAATAGGGGATTCATCCTATCAACTCTGCTGCAATTGATAGATTACATTTATTTCTGTTTTTCATTTTATATTTTTTGACGGGCCTGAGCCTATTCTTTTCTAGCCAACGGCCCAAGCCTTCTTTTTTTGGGGCATCCGGAATGGATTGAGGCTCACCCAATAGATCTGTCCCACATAGATAGCCCAACATGACATATAATTATCAACAACTGAGCTCACTCTTTGAGTGGCAAAATTATTTCCAACATTGGAGTCCTATTCATAATCCCTTGTTAAGACCTCACATGATGAAGACATTACTTCTTATTCTTTTTTTCTGCATTTAATATCATTTTGTTTGATAAAATAGCAATTTCAAGGGAGATAGTCGATGTAGAATCAGATAACATGCAACATTAAGATTTTACTCTGAGATTAAGTACGATTTGTTTTTTTTTTTTTTAAGGAAAAATATTTTATCTTTTCCCAAATTTTAATGAAATTATGCAAACTTCAATGTGATATGAAAACTTACTTTAACATCCTGTATAAAAAAAATTTCATACTTAAAGCTAAATTTACATTTTTCTTAATAAAATGATGAAAAAAGATGATTACATATTCAAGTTAAACAATGCAAGATATTCTATATATTTTATAATTAAAGATATATTTTTAAATGATTAAAAAATATTATATTTAAATCAAAATTTGATTTTTATTATCATTTATATTTTAGCTATTTTTAATCAAAGCACTTTTTTTATTATAAAATGTTTAGATATCATCTTTTTTTAATAAAAAAATTAAATTTAAATTTAAGTATCATATTTTTTATTATATTTTGAGAAAGATCCGATTAAATTTTAAAAATAGGGACGATGTTTATATAATTTCATTAAAATTCAAGAAAATTTAAAATGTTTTCTTTTTTTTTTCTTTTTAATTTGGTCCACTTGACAATGATTTTCCTGGGTATTGCTGTATCCGATGGTAGTAGCTTCAAATTTATGGTTGAAAAAAAATAACAATCAAAGATATTTATAAGAAAAACCATCGCTGACTGGTAATTGATTCTTCATTGTAAAATATTAATGGAATAATATTAAATACAAATTATAGTTCTTACAATTCACTCACAATTAAAATGGAAATATGGTTTATTATTCAACCTTTCATTAGATTCAATTTGTAAAAGAAATGCGAAGCGTACCTAGCCTCCTCCTCTACCCGTGAACTTTCTTCTCAGTCATTCTCAGGCCCTTCCTCTTCCATCATCTTCTTCCTTGATCTTTCATCCTGGCTCCTTTATCCTTATTTCATCTTTTCGATGCTTTTCAACTTTCATTTATCAATTTTGTTATAAATCTATCTTCTTTATTTTATTTTCACGTTGCTTTCCTCCACTCTCTCTCTCTCGTGGTTCCTATTCTTAACTTTTTTTTTTTTATTGTGCTTTCTGCTTTATTCCTTTTTTTTTCCTTTACAAATCAAGCCATCTTACTTACAGAAGGAAAAAAAAAACGCAAAAAAAATAGAAAAAATATCATCTTCTCCCACCCATATGACATTTATATTTTGTGACTTCTCTTATGGTATATTTATTTTGTAAGGTGAAATCTAATAAGTAAATTGAAAAAGAGCACCAACTTTTGTTTTGAGCTAGATCTGTGAGGAAGATGGAGGCGTTTTCTAAGCAATCAATCAGTCTTAACAAAGAATTTGATTCCAATTTTTTTTTTTAAGTGTCTAGTCTTTCATGATAAAATTATTATTATTATTATTATTTAGATCTTTTAATTTTGGTTGCAAAATCATATGTGCATCTTTAATGATAGTCTCTTCATCTCAAGAATTTTGCTTATCTTCAATTTCGAGTATTCTAAACTCACCTTTGATATGTTTGTCTATTTTCTTAAAAAAGGATTGTGTCATTTAGATTGGATTGATTCTTTAGACCCTTATTTTGTTGTGTTTTAGTTTTTTTATTTTCTTGTGTAATAATTATTTATGTTGATAATGAAATGTATTTTCTTGACAAGAAAAATCTAAAATTTAATTTTTATATATATAATACTATCTTATAAAAAATTTACAGATTCACTGTATGCATTTGCACATACTTATTGGTGTGGACCCGTATCCAAATCAAAGTAATAGTGCGCACTAGCCCTTAAAATATACTTGTTAGACGGCGAAAACCGGTCAACAGAAAAAGTCTAGTTAAAAATCCAAACAGTAAGTTGTAAGCATGTGTGTATGAGAAAGGAAGAGATAAGAGAATATGGAGAACAATGAATACCAGAAACCTTTTATCGTGGTTCAGCCAAAGTCAGTGTGACCCCTACGTCTATGATAATTTTATATTAGCTTTGTGCTATAGTTTCTCTATTCCGTTCAACAGAGTTATAATATATAAACTCTTTCACTATTTTAGCAGGGTTTCTACAAGTATTTTCACTTACTTCCTTCAATGATCTATTCCCCATATTTATAGAAGTAGAGAGGGTTACAAGTGTAATTTGACAAATAGCAAAATTATCATTTCCGCCGTTGTGGACAATGAATGCTTGATAGGCAACAAATGCTTGGTATTTCATTGTCGGATTTTGGGGGCTGATGTGTTGATTTTGGGGGCTAACTTATCGATTAGGAGAATGTGCCTCTAAGTGTTGACTAGATCTTGGCATTCCGTACCCAATGCTTGAGGCAACTTGCTCAACAGTCCGAGCTCGTGTTGGGAGATTAGCTGACTACAAGGGTTAGTCTCGCACTTGAGCTCGATTGGAATGAGTCCGCTGGCAGGCAGTTGGGGTAGCATAATTCGCTTGGCGAGTTGGAATCCGTCCTTAACAAGTTAGGATCTTTGTCTCAGTCTCGTCTTGCGCTCTGGGCTCGTGGCTGGCGAGTTGATGCCTCTGTCGAGTGAGATCAATTTTTGGGTGATTTAGGCCTTTTTTGGTTGGACTTGTCTCTTATTGGGCTACGACCAACCCATTTTGCATTGTTTGAAAAATATCCATAACATTAGCCCCCCAACTTTTAATTCGATTTATGAACTAGGAGTTGTAGTTTGCTAGCAAAGTCCTTGCTCGTAGTCTGCAGTGTTGTTAAGTCCTTCACCTACAGTCTGCGGTATAGTCAAAGTCTACTGTGTTGTCATTTTAGGTTTTAATCTCTCATTTCATCTACACCAGGCCATACTTCCTACTATACATGTTTTACAACTGTTGGCACGGCGGTCTCGCTTTCTTTTGGACCATTTGATTAAGATCAACTGGATATCTTCTAGATTCTTCAGTGAAGCCAGGTTAGTCTATATAAGGTGTGAGAAGTCCCCTTCCCTGCTTCATGGAATAACTAGATGGGTGCATTGATTGAGCCCCCCCATATTTCTAAAGTTTTGTCCTTTGGCGAAATGCTCTGAGGTGTGTATGATTTGTTGCATGAGATTGTGAGGCGTGAATGGCCCACTACATGTTGTTCCCATGGAGAACTCCTCTTTGAGGACTCAAGGAATTCTTTCATAACCTCTTCATAGTGCTAACAAGTTTAGGTCCTCCTTTTTTACTCTTTTGTCCTTTGGCGAGCTAACCATCTGATTTCTGCAAGTGCCTAAGAGTTACAAGGTTGAGAGAGGAGTTTTCAACTTGGGAGGAGGATAGGAAAAAGGAGCTGGAATGGCTCGGCTTGCTTGTTGACCCTGCGACTTGTTGGAATTTAGCCTTTCCAGCTGTGTTCTTTTGCCTCCTTGCATGGTGGCATTAGGCATCTCCAAGCCTCCAAGTAGCTTGATGAAGTTGAATGTTACTTTCCTTACTCGAGAGGACTAGGGGAATTTGAGTAGCTACCTTGCTTGTATCAAATGTTGTTTCCCTCACTCCAAGCGCCTCAAGAGTGCTCAAGTTGGACAAGCCACAAGCTCAGGTGGAAGTTGAGGAAGGGTTGGAGTAGTTTGGCTTGCCCATCGATCCTCCGATTTGCTAGGACTTAGCTCATCAGTCAACTGTTGGTTTACTTAGATTTGTAGGTTCTGGCTCTTAAAAGGCTAGTGCCTCCTACTTATTATGGCCCTAGACTTATTCCAATCTTTGTACTTCAAATTTTTATGTGTAATCTCACCTCATTGAAAGAGATTTTGTAATAAAGCTTTGTGCTTTATTTATTTTTCCTAAGCACGTCATATTAGCAATTTAGTAAGTCATAGTCGGCAACACGAATAAGTCCCTGTGAACCATAACTCGGTAAATGTTAGATAAAATGAATGCTTGATAGGTTAATTGACCTTAGACAATATAGATAAAATTTATATAAATAGGCTTGGGCCAATAAATCATGACTTAAAAGGATATATGCCATATTGGGTGACCAATCAGTTGTATTAGCCTATTATGAATAGCAGTGAACTTGAGCATCGGAGTGCCTCTGCTAGCAATGAATTTGAGCACTGGAGCGCTTGGATTGACAATAAGTTTGAGCACCAGAGTGCTTGAGCAAGTCACACAGATGAGCTTTAGTTCTCACAAGAGTTTAGTGCCTTGGAAGGTCGCACAGATGCGCCTCAGTTAGCACTTCTTAGACGTAGAGTCTCAGTGGGTCACACAGATGCGCCTTAGTCCATGTAAGAGTTTGGTGCAGTTCTTCAATGTAGGGTCTCGGTGGGTCACATGGATACGCCCTAATCCATGCAAGAGTTTGGTTCCTAGGAAGGTCACACGGATGTGCCTCAGCTAGCACTTTTTGGATGTGGGGTTATGGTAGGTTGCATAGATACGCCCTAGTCCGTGTAAGAGTTTGGTGCCCAGGAAAGTTGCACAGATGTGACTCAGCTAGCACTTCTTGGATACGGGGTTATGGTAGGTTGCATGAATGCACCCTAGTCCGTGTAAGAGTTTAGTGCCTAGGAAGGTTGCACGGATGCGCCTCAATTAGTATTTCTTTAACACAGGATATTGATGGGTCGCATGGATACACCTTAGTCTGTGTAAGAGTTTGGTGCCCACCTCAGCTAGCACTTCTTGGACGTGGGGTCTCGGTGGGTCACACGAATGTGCCCTAGTCCAAGCAAGAGTTTGGTGCCCTCAGCTAGTACTTCTTGGACACAGGGTATCGGTGGGTCGCACGGATGCACCTTAGTCCGTACAAGAGTTTGGTGCCTACCTTAACTAGCACTTCTTTGATGCAGGGTCTCGATGGGTTGCATGGATGCGCCCTAATCCACGCAAGAGTTTGGTGCCCAGGAAGGTTGCATGGATGTGCCTCAGTTAGCACTTCCTGAACGTAGGGTCTCATGGGTCACACGGATATGCCCTGGTCTGCATAAGAGTTTGGTGCCGAGGAAGGTCGCACAGATGTGCCTCAGCTAGCACTTTTTGGACATCGAGTGAGTCAGGGGTTGTAGCCTATTGCTCATGGTTTGTGATCTTACGATCCATTTGGCATGCTTCTACTCACTTTGTTTGTGACTCTTGGGTTTCTGCCACTGTCCCATGTAATCATTTCTATCTTGGTAAGTGTCTTTGCCAAGCTGGCGATAACTTACAGTTGGGGTTTGGTGAACCGTCGAATTATGGGTATTTGATGGGTTCCCAAATCCAACGGTGAGTCTTCGTGCGATAAAACTTGAGGAGAACTTTCACCCTTTTATTTATCATTTAAAACTCAAAGCTCTCAGACTCTCCTTCTTTATCTTCTCTATTAAGCCAGTGTCTGGTCATCTTTGTCTACTGTTGTTGGTATTATTCTAGCCTACAATGTTTGTAACTCGAGTTTTACCCTCTGAAAGCCACTTCTGCACACTTCTTCAACCTTTTTCTTTGGTTGAAACGATGAGTTCTCTCTCTTTAATCTGCGGTCTCTGTATGTTGTTTCATGGTTTGTATGAGGCTTGTTGCATATGGTTGGAAGGTTTGAAATGTTGGTTGAAGCTGATTGCTTGTGCATTTTCTTGTGTTTGGTTTATCTCTCCTATTTGATTTGTCAATAATCTTTAAGGTTTTTGATTACCACTTCAAATTCGTCATCAGTTTTCTAGGTTTTAGCGTCCCAACGATTGAGTCTCCCTTAACTTCTAGAGTCTGGGCCTTAGATATGGTGACCTGAGGCATATGTGTGGCCTGCCGTATAGGAAATTACTACTATGAGTTTTCTTGGTATGGTCTGCCTTCAGTGACCTAACTGTCTCTTCTTTTTCTTTTTTTTTATGTAGATGGTAACTCACAAATGTAGAGGTCACCAAATAAGAAGTGATGAGGAACCTGACTGCCCAATGCAGAGTGTGGAGCTGGTGCAATGCAATAGTGAAGTAACATCAAGGAATGGTGAGGTCATTGGAGAGTTCAGCACTCGTCCAGACCCCATTAGGGGTTCAAAGGCCGCTACCAGTCAATGACCTTTAGATCATCTGATGTTCAATTTGCATGTTTCAACCATCCACTTTTGCGAGCTCCAAACCATGATTCAGACATTTTGGCTCCCTAGAGGATGTAGCGTCATGGAGCCCTCCCTAGACAATTACGTTGCTAATCCACCTCGAAGGTTCATTGCCATTAGCCACTAGTCCCTCATTGTTAGGTTTAGGTTCCCAATGCACCTATACATTGTTAATTTTTTGAATAAAATCAAGCTTTGTTGATTCTAGCTTACCCCAAACTCCTATGCCCAGCTTACCTCCTTGGCCTTGATATACCTAAGGAACAATCTCCCACTGCCATCGACCAAGGTTCTCTACTACCTGTACAACATCAGGATTACGGGCTCGTTGGATGGGATTTATTATCTCTCGACATGACCAATCGAGCACAAGAAAATCTTGCCACAAGGTGACGCCAAAAGGCAAGTTAAGTGTGGGAAATTACAAAACTCATTGTTTTTATATATCCTGCCCATCCCTATGTGACCTTAAGAATTTTGGTTTCGTCTTTACTCTTGGTGAGCGAGCTGAGGACGTGTGAGTTTGATGACTTAATTCACATTTGATTCTGTTATTCTAATTTTGTCTCATTTTATAGACGGGACTGGCAAGAAGCTAACCCTTAAGGTTGTGGAGCTCGAGATTTTAGATTAGTTCACTGCTTCGGATGATATCCAGAATAACTTTCACTTTGACGAGAGTCTTTTGTGCTCTCACAAGCTCATTCTAGTTGTAGGAATTGAGCTCACTAGGGAGATAGGAGTTTGTTGAGTTAAGGAGATTGATTCAATGAGTTTTGATAATTACGAAATTATAATGAAGCTTATCCTCAGGAGGCCACCATTCAATCTTGATGAGGAGACCCCACTGACTCCTGACGCTGATGTCCCCTTACTGTTGAAATCCTACCTTCGATCTTGGCAATAATACCTTTGCAGGAGCCCGTTTCTCTCTCACATCTTGAGCTGGTTACTATAGTTGGGATTACTTCCCCCTTTAAGCCCCCTACCAAAAAATGAAAGAGGGACAAGGGGAAGAAAGCTAATGTCACTTGGAAGCAAGTGACACCAGAGGTCGAAGGTGAGGAGTAGCCCATTGGACTCGACTCGAAGATAGAGGAATACTTGGATTGCCTCCTGAATGATGCCAGTACGATCTTGGGGCCCTACAAGAAAGCCAATGTATTGGAGTCCAAGGACTACTCACTCGATGGGTTGGTGAGCTATTTATCTTGTCATAGCCTATTGGTAAGTTGGGTCTTTTTACCCTAGCTTTTCTGCCCTTTTCGTAATCTAACTTGACCATTTTGTTCTTCAAAACTCGTTGACATTGATGAAGTTACAGAAGGTGCTTCAAGCTCAAGCTAAGGAGAAAGCAATTCTGGTGGACAATCTAGCCGTTATCACTATCGAGGTATTGGAATTGAGGGAGAAAACCAAGGATGCCGAGGTTGCCTTATCCCATGAAAAGGTGGATCATGAGGCCATTGCATTAAACCTTAGCAAAACAGTTAACAACCTAATGAAAGCAAGGACCGACCTGGACTTGGCTCTTTGACGAGCTGAATTGGTTGTAAAGTGAGCTGATATAGCAGATCAATGAGTAGAGGTAGTGGAGTAACGGGAAAAAGCAGCGAAACAATAAGCCGAAGTTGCTGTGAAAGAGATCAAGGTGGCTGGGGAGGAGGCCACTAAGGT
The DNA here is from genome assembly GCA_026873985.1 of Saraca asoca. Classification (NCBI taxonomy): domain Eukaryota; kingdom Viridiplantae; phylum Streptophyta; class Magnoliopsida; order Fabales; family Fabaceae; genus Saraca; species Saraca asoca. The sequence continues at coordinate 10,658 of JANHAO010008000.1, read as the reverse complement.
TAAAGTAGAGATGGCCTCACTAGTTGCAGCAGCAGTAGAGAAGGCAGAATTTGAAACCATCTCCTCTTTTTTCTACACCTTGTCGAAGCAACATCCAGAGATGGACTTCTCCTTTTTCAAACAGAAGGCCCTTAAGGCTGTTGAGCATTTCAAGAAGAGGGTTACTAAAGCTAAATCTTCAAAAAAGGATGCAAAGTCTACAGTTGAAGCTCTTCCCACCGAGGGTGCCACTAAAAATGAGGGCGGTTCATAGATCACAAGGACCATTATTAACCAAGTGGTGGACAACCCTACTGCTCTTCCTACTGACCCTTTGCCCCAAGAAGGTCTAGTCCATGAAGATCCAGTACCTTAGGCTATGACATTTTGTAGCTTTGTATATCCTTTCTTGAACTTTATATTGAACCTCAGACTTTGTATAAATTTATTTTGTTGAAGAGAACTCTAAATGAAATTTTGCAATATTCTTACTTTATTTTCTCTCAATCTCTATATACTTGAATGCCTTATATGCATAACTTGGTGAATTTATGTGAAAATGAATACCCAATGGGTTGCACTTCAGCTAACACCCTTTGTCTGTTAGATAACTTGCTTCCCGTGTAAGACTTTGTTGAGATTTTATTTAGAAACAATCAAATACATGCATAAAAATTCAAAGAATCACTTAAATACTTTCACTTATTTATGAATAATTCTTTACAAAATTAGGGTCTTTATTAGTAGTAAGGATAGAGATGATTGACATTCCAAGCTTAAGGAAATTCTACTCCATTCATATTTGCTAAGTGAGAAGCCCCATTGCCAATGACTTTTCTGATGAGATATAGACCTTCCTAGTTCGATCCTAGGGTCCCTTCGTTGGCTTTGCAAGCTCCAGGGAGAACGAGGCATAGAATAAGATCGCTAGGTTTGTAGTTTCAAGCTTGAACCTTTCAGTTATAGTACCTTGCGACCCGTTACTGGTAGGTCACGATCCTAAGGCGAGCTCTTTCCCTTGTCTCTTCTATTAGATCGAGATTCACAATGAGCAGTTGGTTGTTATCATCTAGATCAAAAGTCATTTTTCATTATGATTCCACTTCAAATTCTGTTGGGATCATTGCCTCGAATCTATATACCATCAAGAAGGGAGTTTCTCTTGTAGTGCTACAGACTGTGATTTTGTAAGCCCAGAGCACCTTGGGTAGCTCATTTGCCCATGCTCCCTTCTTGGTCTCTAACCTCTTCTTCAAGATCTGTTTGATGATCTTGTTAACAACTTCAACTTATCCGTTGGCCTATGGATGGTTTGCAAATGATGTTATTCCATACGAACTTTTCAATCTTTGTAGAAGAGATCTTTACGAGCTCCTTTGTCTCTACCTACTTGGTGAAATAATCCACAACTACCATTGCATGTTTGCAATTTCTGCAAGCTATTGGGAGTGGTCCAATTAGGCCCATGCCCCAAATCGTGAAGGGCCATGGACTAACCATTTGCTACAGGTAGGCTAGCGGGGCTAATAGGATCTTCATGAATCTTTAGCATTTGTCACACTTTTTAATAAGATCAACAGCACCCTACTTCATTATAGGTCAATAAAATCCCTACTTGAGAGCCTTTTGAGCTAGAGATAGCCTCTAACATGATTTTCACAATGGCCAGCATGAAGTTCATTTAGGACCGTGTCGTAATCCTAGCCATCAATTCATTTTAGGAGCAGAATTGAGAACCTTCTTTTGTACAACATATCATTATAGATGTAATATCTGGCCGCTTAAGCTTGCAATCACCATGCCTTGAGCTTATTCTCTAGCAATCTGTCATTCTGCAAGTAGTCAATGATTGGGCCCATCCACAAGTCCTGGGTCGTGGCAATTGCCATCATAATATCCCTTTCTTCTATACTCGTGGACGAGAGGAATTCCACTGAGATTGCCTCTAAGAAGTTAGCATCTTTGGTTGTAGCTAGGTAAGCCAAGGCATTAGCATGCGCATTTTAGGGCTCGCGATATTTGGTTGACTTTAAATTGTTGGAATGAGCTAAGCAACTTCTGGACTTTTTGGAGATAGATGGTCATTTTTTATCCCCTGGTTTGGTACTTTCCTTGTACACAGCAAACAACGAGCTGGAAGTCATTGAATACCTTCAACCTTTTAGCTCGCACCTCTTTCACCAATTGTAGTCCAACTAATGATGCTTTGTATTCAGCCACATTATTCATGGCTTGGAAGTTGAACCTTAACATGCAAAAGATTTTGTGGACTTCAAGACTGATGAGAAGCACCCCTGCCATGGCCTTTTGTCCACTTGATGACCTGTCAGTATACAGTTATCACCATAGAGTTTTTAAAGTCTCTATCTCCTTTTGTATGGGCTCGATGAATTCAATAATGAAGTCAGCTAAAGCTTGCCTTTTGATCATCGGTTTGGGCATATATTCAATATCTAATTGGGCCAGCTCCATTGCCTATTTGAGTAATCAACCTAAAACATCTATCTTTTGTAAAACTTGATTGAGAAGGAACTGTGTAAGCACTTCTATGCTATGTGCCTGAAAATAAAGTCGTAACTTTCTTGATGTGACTACTAGGTAGTAAGTGAGTTTCTCTATAGGTGAATATCTTGTCTCAACATCTAGCAGTCTCTTGCTCATGTAATAGATAGGGAGCTAAGCTCTACCTTCTCCTTACATTAGAGCCATACTAAGGGTGTACCAGGTTACTCCTAAGTAAACGATTAGCTTCTTGCCCTTCTTTGGTTTGGACAAGAGTGGAGCTTGTCTGAGATATTCTTTGAATTGTTGGAAGGCGACTTCACATTACTACGTCCATTCAAACTTCTTTACCCTTTTCAGGACATCAAAGAAAGGCACACATTTATTCGTTGCCTTGGAAATAAATCTGTTGAGTGCTGTGACCTGACTGTTTAAGCTCTATACATCTTTAGGCCCAGTAAGGGATCTCATATTGATAAGAGCCTTGATCTTCTCAGGATTTGCTTCGATTACCCTGCTATTCACTATAAAAACAAGGAATTTTCCCAGAGTGACCCCTAATGCACATTTATCGGGATTCAACTTCATCTCGTACTTCCTCATGATTTCAAACATTTCTCCCAGATCTTAGACATGGTTGGCGACTTGTTTGGATTTCACCAATATGTCATCCACATACACCTTTATTGTTCTACCAATTTGACCTTTAAACATCATATTCATAAGCTTTTGATAAGTTGCCTTCACATTTTTAAGTCCGAAAGGCATTACTTTGTAGCAGTATAATTCACAGTCAATTATAAATGAGGTGTATTCCTCATCCTGTGTGGCCATAGGGATCTGGTCATATCATGAGTAAGCATCCATGAAGTTGAGAAGTTTGTGCCCTGCCGTCATGTCCATGAGCTGGTCGATCCTTGGTAGGGGAAGTTATCCATTGGGCATGCTTTGTTAAGGTCTGTAAAGTCAATGTAGGTCCTCCATTTTCCATTCTTCTTCTTTACAGGGACAGGGTTGGCTACCCAAAGGCTTATCCACCTCCTCTTTTAGTGTAACATAGCACTCAGTAGTCATTAGTCTTCTCTTTTGGCAAACTGGCTTGTGTCTGGGGTCAATATTGAGCCTATACGACATAACCCCGAGGTCAATGCCCACCATGTCTTTGTGGTTCCAGGCAAAGACATCTAGATTCACCTTAAGAAACTTGGCTAACTGCGTTTTCACATATGAAGGCAAGCTTTTCCCTAACTTGAGGATCTCTTTGCATCTACCTCACTGACTTGCATATCTTCAAGCTCTTTTACAAGGCCGGTAGCTTGTTCTGAGTCTAGCTCGTAGGGATTAAGGTCATGGCTGACCCCCGTGGTGCTCTACCAGACACCACATGCACCTTTTTCCTTTACTCACCAAGTTTGACTGCATGTTTATAGCAGCGTTGGGCTACTTGTTGTTCTCCCTGCACATATCCATCTTTATTAGGGGTCAAGAATCTAATAGTAAGCATCATGATTAATGTAACCATGTCTAGGTTACTCATTGTGGGTCGTCCTAGCACCACATTGTAAGCTGAGGGATAGTCTATGACCAGAAAGTTTGGCATAATAATAGCTTGATAGTTCAAATCCCTAAAGTAAGTGGGAGTCTAATCCATCCCACTAGCAATATCCTATTTCTCGTGAAGCTGTAGAGGGGCTTGGGGGTAAGGCTTAAATGGTTTATGCTCACGCCCATCTGATCGAAGCATCCCTTATACATTACATTGACTGAGCTACCAGTGTCGATCATTATCCTCCTCACTTTGACATTGTCTATCTTGGCTCAGATGACTAATGCATCGTTGTGAAGAGTATGAATTCCTTGTGCAGCTTTTTTTGTGAACATGATGCTATCTAAAGATGTTCTGGCTTTCTTAGCAAGTCTTTCAAGTTCTCTATAACTCGCGAGTAGGACACGACCCGCTGCTTACACTAGTGGTCATATAATCTGTTCAAGGTGCCTATGATATGAGGCCCACTGTAAGTAGTGAATATGGTCCTCATCGAGGGTGCTTCCTTATACTCCAGGGTCTGCTGGCATTGATGCTGTGCTAGTTGCTAAGGTCATAAAGGTCGCTGTCTTGCGAGTCGCACTACATAATCCCTTAAGTGGCCTCTCTTGATTAAGTCCTCAATGGCATATTTGAGTGTCCAGCAATTTGAAGTATTGTGCTCGACCTCATTATGATAGGTACAAAACTTGTTTCTATTTCTTCACTCGAGGGGGGCTTTTATGGGCTTAGGCCTACCAAAGTCCTCGTTATCCCTTTCTGTCATGAAGATCCTATTTGAGGTGTCCGACAAGATGGTGTAGTTGTCATAGCAACCTTGACATTGAGGTTGCTTACCCCGGGCCTTTTTTGTGACCTGACCACTAGAACTTTCCTTCTAGCCTTGACTATTATTCCTGCCACCAGTTCTCTTTCTGCTCCAGCTAGAGCCACTTGCCTTATCCTTTCAGCCAGACTTTTTTGGGCCAAAGGTTTCTTTCCACCTTATCTCTTTGGTAGCTCACTCATAGAACTCACTTGAGTCCTTTATCAGAGACTTGTATATATCCTCATACAAGTTCCCATCCTTCTGGAGTCTAGCAGAGATGGCTATGAGGATGCTTTCATCCGATGGGTTTTCCACATTACAGACCTCGTGTCAAAACTGGGTGATGTGGTCTTTCAACAATTCATCCTTTTATTGAAAGATTATTACTAAGTGGTAGGATAAGATGAGCTGTCTCCCGAGCACCTTGTATTAGTTAAGAAACTTCCTCTAGCATTCTTCCCAACTGTGGATACTGCGGGCTAAGAGGCTTCTAAGCCATGTCTAGGTTATCTCCCAAAGGGTGGTAGGGAAAATGTGACATTTGAACAACGGATTGGTGGTTTGGAGATCTATTTGGATCTTGAATGCATCCAAGTGGCTCTAAGGGTCGCTATCTCCATTATACTGTGGGATATTTGGGACCTTAAACCTATAAGGAAGAGGTTCTGCTTTAATTTCCCTGGTGAATGGCATCCTCTCCTCATAATTATCTTGGCTATTCTGAGCCATAGGTTTTTTCTCTAGATGCTACACCCTTTGAAGCAGCTCTTCAATCACTGGGTCTTGATTCTCAAACCGATGGCTGGTGATTCACTGACTCTTATTGCCTCCCTGGTTGTGGGAATGGCAATATGAGGTTTTATGCCTCCTGCTATTTTTGTGACCAGGTAAGTAGTGATCTAACCTTCATCCATGATCAGTCTCGTATGAGCTTCCTTCACGATGTGAGCTCTTGGGTCTTTGATCCTCTTTTTTGTCCTTGTAAGCTTGATGGACTTCTGATCTTAGTGACAAATTGGATGAGTGGATTAAGCTAGCTCACTGGTGTTCTGCTCTAATAGGCCCCTCTTGTTAAGCTCCAGGTTGTTAGACTCCTCCTTTGGGTGCCATAGCCTCGACTTGTCTTTGGGCGCCCTAGGCCTGTGACTAAGTCAGTGCCCTCACCACATTAGCCAACTCCCTCACGATGTTCTCAAGTGCCTTCTGGCACTGGTGCCATGCTTGCATTCCTTCAGCTTCTAAGGTGCTGGTGCGGTGTCAATGGTGCCATGCCAGTGATAACACTTGCTATGGGGGTAGCAAAAATGCCTGTAGTAGGGAGGACAGAGCCTCTAGTCGGTATCACTTCCTATTGCTGCTATGCATGATCTTCTGGCTAGCCAGTGGTAACTTTAGCGCTTCTGGTAGTTGTCCCTTTTGCATTATGGTTGTTCAGCTAATTACAGAAAGAAAGGAGAAAATAGTTTAGGCCTTCCTTTTAGCACCAAAATGTTGATGGCGAAAACTAGTCAACAAAAAAAAGTCTAGTGAAAACCTAAACTACAAGTTGTAAGTATGTGTGCATGAGAAAGGAAGAGATAGGAGAAAAGGGAGAACAATGAATACCATAAGCTTTTTATCATGATTCGGATAAAGTCAGTGTGACCCCTACATCTACGGTAGTTTTATATTAGCTTTGTGCGGTGGTTTCTCTGCTCTATTCAATAGAGTTACAATATAGAAACTCTCTCACTATTTTAGCAAGATTTCTACATGTATTTTCACTTACTTCCTTCAATGATCTATTCCCCCTATTTATAGAAGTAGGGAGGGTTACAAGTGTAATTTGACAAATAGCAAAACTATCATTTCCACAACTATGGGCAATTAATGCTTAATGGGGAATAAATGCTTAGCATTTCACTATTGAATTTTGGAGGTTGATGTGTTGATTTTAGGGGCTGACTTGTCGGTTAGGAGAATGTGCCTTTAGGTGCTGACTAGACCTTAGCATTTCATACCTAATGCTTGAGGTAGCTCGCTTGGCAGTCCAAGCTCGTGCTAGGAGATCCATTAACTACAAGGGTTAGTCTCGCACTTGAACTTGATCAGAATGAGTTCACTGGCAGGTGGCTAGGCAGCATATTTTGCTTGGCAAGCTAGAATCCGTCCTTAACGAGCTGGGATCTCTGTCTCGATCCCATCCTATTCTTTAGGCTCGTGGCTGGCTAGTTAATGCCTCTGTCGAGTGAGCTCAGTTTTTGGGTGATCTGGGCCATTTTTGGTTGGACTTGTCTCTTATTAGGCCTTGGCCAGCCCATTATGCATTGTCCAGAAAATACTCATAACAATACTTATTATAGTGGTTGAGTTAGGTGTTGTACTCACTCCTTTACAATGAATAATTACAATATTACATCCATTGTGGAGAAATCTAGATGTGCCAAATCTTTTATGTAAACTTTTATTACTAGAAAGATGTTGTTGATGGTGGATTTTAATTTTGCCTAAATCCAGCCAACGAAAGAGGTTCTTTCGAGACCTAAGCTATTTCCTAGCTATTGAGGTGGTGAGTGATGAGTGATGGTGGGAGGAAGAAGGAGAAAGGTTGAAACACTAAGGTTTAACGTAGTTTGGCTAAATCCTGGTGGCACCGGATCCTATATCCACGGAGATGTTTTATTAATCTGAAAGGGTTTTTATAGGGCTTTGACTATGGTTTCTGACCTTTGATAGCTTAGCAGAGTTTCTGCTAATATTTTCTTACACCTTTTTTTATAATGGTTCCAAGCCCCCATTTATAGAAGCATGGAAGGATACAAATAGAATTAAATAAACTATACATCTGTTATATCAAACATTAAATGTATAAGACTGCCTAAAGTACTGTAAACTAGCTTTTGTAGGTTACTGTCTGTGTGTGGGGCCTGATAGTTGTATTTTGCAAAATGGCAGTGTAAATTACCTGTTGGCCTTATGCTTGACCTCAGCGGGCTTCTAGTTTGGTAAGACTTCGTTCTGGTGAGCTGGAGCTCGTGCACTGAGACTGCTGCTAGTTCATAATCTCGAGCTCGTTCAACCAATGAGTTTAGATCTTTGACGAGTTGGGATTCCTTGCCTAGTGACCTTATGGTTTGGCAAGCTCGTCCTTTTTGCTAGATTTAGGCTTTTGCCAGCCCACCTCATAGTGCCGAATTCCCCTTGCAACAGATGTTTTTTTTTTTTGTGCCTTTACAAATATAAGTCACCCCCAACTAATGACAACGTTATCATATAAGTGAGAGCAAAATAGTTTAACATGCGCACTATCCCTTAAAATATACTTAAAGTATGGAGGTTAAGATATATTATAGAAAGTAAAATAAATTATCATAATTATTGATAAAAAATTAAATGAATAAATAATTATAAATTTAAAAATTATTTATAATTATTTATAATTTATTAAATTTTATATTATTATTTTCTTATAAATAATTATAATAATTCATTTTATTCTATAAAATTAGTTTGTGTCAACGGGACACTTTTTATATTTTTTGCCAGGGCCAACTCAATCTCATTAGTGTGGCCATCTTGGTTAGTGTCCAATTGTTGCTAATAAGATTAAGCAACGATTTTTTATTATGATCTTATCAAACATTATCTATTCTTTTAGGTAATAATTTTTTTGAGGTTTCTGATAACAAATGACAAAATCATTGTTTATTGTTCAGTTATAGACAATGATTTTTATTTTTATTTTATTTGACAACGGGTGTGGACTATTGCGGACTATGGTAACGCTTATTGAGTGTTATCAACTGAACAAAAAGCAACACTTATCAACCGTTGTCATATATAATAGGTAATGATTTTTTTATAAATAAACAACACCTGACTATATAATAAGTAGTAATTTTTTATAGATAGGCAACACTTGACTACATAATAGACAATAATTTTTTTATAAATAGGCAACACTTTACTATATAATAGGCAACAATTTTTTTATAGGTTGGCAACATTTTGATATAGCATAGGCAATATTTTTTTTATATATAAATAAACAACACTTTGCTATAGAATAGGCAATGATTTTTTTATAGATAAAAATAATATTTTTTCGAATATCACATCCATTCCTTCAAATAAAAATTTTCAATTACTCCAATAGTTAATACATCAATTAATTCATCCTAAATTTGAAGAAATAAATCCAAAACAATAAGATAATTATAAAGAATATTAACTCTAAGTTCAATAGTTTAATGAAAATTCAAATTAAAAATCATATTCATTAAAAATTCTCAAGATCAGCACCTATATCCAATAAGTCATCATCATCACTTTGATTTGCTCCTTTACCACCAACATTGTGCTGCATGGATAAATTTAAATAAAATTAAAGAATCAGAAATTGGTGTGGGATATTTTAACAATATTATGCCACATGAATCATAATTGACAAGTCTTTATAAATGACAAAAACTAAGATTCAAGTGATGGCTCATTACTTCACTATGGCTAATGGCTTGGTTAGCCATTACATCAAATAGTTAATGTGTGTGATTCAAATCAATATATCTAACAAAGAAATGAAATTATAAATGGTAGCCAGTAGCATATATTGTTAGAATCTATGCATATTGTTAGAAATTATTATAATAGTTAAATACAGTGCTTACAAACAAGATATATATTAACTTAACCATATATTGTGTGTATAAAACTACACAAAAAATGCTTAAAGCTTGGTACAAATCATCAGACTAATTAACTATGACATGTATAGGATTAAAAGTCAATGTTCTCGGGTAATGGCCCAGGTTTCCATAAACACATTCCAATAAGCTTGATTGTTTTTCACTTAAGGCATATACAATTTGATGTTGCCCACGGGCTAATAATTTCAAATTTTCACAGCAAAAAAAAAAAAAATGCTTGGCATGTGTTGGGAAATTAGATTGCAAGCTCTTTTTGTTTCTAATTTTGGTAGATTTAGTAAGCAAAAATAGTTTTTACCTATAAAGAGGAGTAAGAGTTGCTAAAAGGTTTTTACTTTAACACAGCTAGAGATATACATGCATATTAGATAAATGTCAATAGATTTGGAGGAAAAATGGATAGAGACTGAAAGGATCATAGATAATGCATACCAGAATGTAGGAAACATTTGATCCAAAGCGTAAACCAACATCATAAGATGAGGAATAGGCCTACTCACTTAGTTTGAAGAACCAGCTAGAGATTTAAAGGAGAAAAAAAAGTGAACTTAGTATTTCACTACCATGTAGACTCAATATTCATAATCATAACATCAGATTGAAAGAAACTAGGATTATGATTCAATATAACCAAAGGATTCACATTGATCATACTCTCTCTTCTACAATGTCTTTTGAGATTTAGCAACACATATGAAGAAACTTACCCATATAAAGCCTGCTTATCAGTCAAAAATCCTCCATTCATCACTTGCTTTCCAGTGCCTTCATTAAAACATAGAGTTAAGTGGATCATACAATTCAGCTTGGTAGAAATTGGAAGAGCCTCTTTGCAAACAGGACAACAATTCAACAATGGTAGCCTATAATACCAAAGGTTAGCAAACAATTATCAAATAAATAAATTAAATATTTATAAGACAAAATCATCATAAAGTGATGATTTTATTGACTCTGTAACTACATTTAAAGTGTGTACTTGATGAGATTAATAAATTTTAGGTTGAAACAGGCAAATGAAAACCAATTAGATTCTAATTTGATGTAATAAGTCCACCAATAAGTGAAATGTAGGTAACTAAAAATAAATAAATAGAAGAAAATAAGAGGAGTACTAGAAGCCAAAAACATGTTGATA
>JANHAO010007999.1:0-19663 GCA_026873985.1 Saraca asoca | reverse complement strand
TGTTGAAAATAATCTAAATTAGATTTTGAAAATAAAAAAGGATAAATAAAGTTGATGTGTTGGGATAGGACTATAAGTCTTTTTTTTGTGAAGATAATGTTGATTTATTAGGATAAAGTTAAAGAGTTTTTTTCCTTATTTTACTAGGATAGTTTGCCTATAAATATAGTTTAGTTCAAGTCTTGTAATTCATTCAAAGAGAGAGGAAGAGAAATAAGCTAGCAAGTTTGGGAGTTTAGATAGAGAGTTTCTTTGTGTATTGAGTTAAAGTCGTGATCAATAAATTTCTCTTTTTTCATATTCTTCTCTAAAATTCTTCTTTTTATTCTTTTGGTACCAACATGTATATGATACAAGTGAAACTGTTGTTTTGTTTTGTAAATAATGAACCTTTGAAATTTGAGGAACATGTAAAAAAAAAAAAAAAGCCATGGAGATAAGTGGAGTACCAAGACATCAAAGAGAAGAAAAAATATTTGAAAGTATCTCAAAGGCCATGTAGCTGTTGGAGTCACACAGGTTTTCAATAAAATGGGAGTACTAAAAGAGTTGGAAAGAGGGACAAAGTAAGCATCTTCACTTACCAATTTCTTTGGTTGGAGAGAAACGATGGGAGAAAGGAAAGCAAATTTTTAAATTTAAATTGGCGAGAAAAAAGATTTTAAAATTTGACAGTACTAGAAAATTAGAATAATAAATTTTATCTTTTAATTTTCTTTTTTTTTTCTATCAAAACAAAAGAAAGAATTAAACTTTAAAATTTTGGATAAATGGCAAAATTCATTTTTAAAAAATTAGCTTGATATCAAATTAGTCCTTAATTTTATTCTGATATCAATTGAATCCTTCCGTTAGTAAGGACTAATGAAAGGATTCAATTGATGTTAGAAACAAAATTGATGATTAATTTAATGTCAAGTAAATTTTTTAGAGACGAATTTAAAAATTAAATTTTTTAATTTTCAAATTATTCCATATTTAATTTTTATATTTTTGAAAATCAAAATTCTTAATTAACGTATAATTCATTATATTTTCAATTTTAATATTTTGAATTTTGATATCAATAAAATATTAGAGAATTTCACATAAGACTAGTTGATCTTTGCTTTTTCAAAATTCTAAAAAAATGAAAAAAGAATATAAATAAAATGAAATAAAAGAAACATCAAAATTCAACAACTGATCTTAAACATTAAATTCAACAATATATCTTGAGTAGCTTATTATAAAGCAATCTTTACTAAATGTACTTGTTATGGAGATTTTTTTTGTTTCATTTTATTTTTTTTATATCATAGCTTTCTAATATTGTGAAATCTCTACAAAATGTTGTTGCGTTTTATCTCGGTGGTGCATCAGAGGCAAGAAGAAATTGATAAAGAAGAAGCCAAAAAGGAGAGAGAGGATAAGGAAAGTTTTAGAAATTCTTCAACAGAAGAAAATTTGGGAAATTGGGGAAGTTTTAGAAAGGTTTCAAAATAAGAGAGATATTAATTTTCTAACTTAGTATTTTATTTTCCGATTGTTTAACTTAGAATTAATTTTGACAGAATTAACAGTCACAAAAACTTGCTATTAGGAGGACTAACAAATGAGTCAATTGATATTTATTTAAAATTTAGAACTAATTTAATATTTATTTAAAGTGTAAAATTAATTTGATGTTTATTTAAAGTTGAGAATTAATTTTATGTCACGCTTATCTTTCAAAGACAAAATTGACTATTTGAAATTCAAAATTTGGGAAAGCAAATGGAAGTATTAATATTAGGACTAATTTGATGTCAATTTAAATAGAATTAAACTGATTTGATGTCAATATAAAGTTTTGGATTAATTTTATGTTACACTTATCTTTTAGGGATGACTTTGATAATTTACTCTAAAATTTTCTTTCTTTCCATCAAAACAAATTAAAATCTGGAGGTGGAAGTTGACCAATTGGATTGGCTGCTGTGCTCATATGCATTGGTTAAGCTAGCAGCCTTGCATTACCACCCGTTTGAAGAACCGGCTAGCAGGCTTGGATTGAATGTGTAGTAAAGGATCACAGTAGATGAAGCTCCATGACTAAAATGGATTCCGAATTCACACATTAGGGAAAAGCATGGAATATATATAACTTGCGCACAACAAAGATATGGCAAGAGATTGAAAAATAGTTGTATTAAAGAGATTGATTATATTGATTCCAACCTCTCATCATTGATGATAATTTATTTTTATTTTATTTGCAAGAAATATTGTGTATAATTCAAGTAATACTTATTTAGACTATACTACCAGCTATTGCATATTTCAAGATCAGTCAATTTTGTGCAAACATCACTATAAATATCTGTGTGTGTGCTATGAATTCTATTTTATTAAAAGTTTAAGGATGATATTTCTTTCTTGGTAGATTAAAGATGAAGATGTTCAATCTAAGACCTCTATCAAATTATTCAAGCCATTCACTAGTAGATCATATCTTTAGTGTCTAGTGATGAACATGTTTCCACTCATCCCTTACATTGATTCTTTTTGGGGTCGCTAAGAGATTCATTAAAAAAAGAAAAAAAACTCCAATTGCATCACTAATGTCCTTGGAGATGTTTGTTTGGCTGTTTTTTTTTTTTTTTGTACATCTCAGAATGATTCAAGATAATTCAACATTTCTATGTTTGATTCATAATTAAGAAAAAAATATTTAGGAATATGACACATTCCCAAAAATGATTTTAAGTCAATATTGTTCAAAAATATTCTTAGAAGGATATGATAATATTTTAATCATATAAAAAGATTATTTATCCACCATTTTATTAATGTCTTATTATCATTATTACAATTGACTATAATAATTTATTCCATTCATAGCCGTTTGCTAGCATCAAACCAATCTTAACCACAAAATCAATTATTTGTGACTAGAAATGGTTATTCACTGATAACCAATCTTACCTAATAATATATATATATATATATATATATTTTAATTTTTTTGTATAAGATAGAAAATTATATGCATAGTACTCTTTTTTTTTTGTCCTTTTTCTTTGATTTTCTATCTCTTCATGTTATGATAACTTGAAGAAAATAACTAGAAAAAATAAAAATAGATAGTATCATATATCTTCTAAAGAAAAAGTGTAATTCTACAATTTTATGCTATCATTATATTCACTAGACCTTTTGTATGTCCACACGCGCGCGCACACACACACACATACATATATATATATACATATATATAAATTGTAACATCATAGGTTAAGAACTTCATAAATTAATCATTCTTATTTGATTTTTCTATAAAAATGTCATCCTTTTTTAACTAATCAAATTTTAAAATCACAATTAACTACTAATTTTTTGTTACAAGCGATAAGATAAAAATAGTTGAATAGATTTTGTTCAGCCCTTATTATAACATTATTAGGAATTACTTTATTGAATTAAGTATAACAACATGACTTTCTTAAAAATCATATTTTAAAAAATGTTAGGGTGTAGAGACATGATAATATAAGTAAATATTATCAGTTTTTAGTAGATGTTTGATACACACACTTTATAGTATAATCTAATCAGGTCAATGCATTTCATTTGGTCAACATGGTATAAATCTATCATCTCTTTTTACACATGTTATGATTAGGCTGATTGCTTAAATTGCCCCTAGTAAGTTTGTTATTTTCCATTTTGCTCTACTTCCAAACTAATTCCCTAAATGTCCTACTTTCTGCCCTGTCAACATATTTTAATTTTTTTTTTGCTAGCTAGATTAACCTTGTTGGCCTGGGCAACTTGGTCAATCCGACAATGACCTCACCGGCCTAGAAAATAAGGTCAATTGAGACTTAATATGTCAGTTGACCTCACTGTCTCAGACGATAAGGTCATTGCTACATTGACTAAGCTACCTAGGCTAGTTAGGTTAGTTGACCCCAACTTCTATAAAAGCCCTTCCCCCTCACTGAATTTCAACCATTCTGAGTGTGAAGTGTTATGTTATTAGAGTGAGAGAAAAAATTATGAAAGATGTGTGTGAAAATTCGTTCAAAAAATATCATTATTCTCTTTGTCAGTCATACTAAGTAGAAGTTTGCTTGGTGTCCAACCCTAAGAAGCAATGTTCACATGGTGTCCAACTCTAATAGGTATCTTGCATGCAATAGTCCAATCCTTTGAAATGAACCCATATACCATGGAGCCCATCATCATTCTCCTTGGCAATATCCCCACTTTTTTTGTCTTCTTCCCTTTGGCTCCATTATTGTAGGCTGAAATCTACGAAAACATCTACTATGTTCAAGTGTCTTTCATAAAAGAATGGTGGCATATGACGTTTGCCCATCCTTTTCTTCTCTTTCTCAAGCATGGTAGGGAGGTGGATTTAGGTAACAATTGTTGTCCTAGGCAGGAGCAGGTGTTTGTGGATGTCCCTAAAGTGTACACCTGCATGTTATGGTTAAGCTATGCTTGACAAAATGTGAATGCTCTGAATCAAAAGGTGCGTAGATATCTTCCATCTCATGTGTCAACTTTTTTATTTGGTCTAGGGTCATAGCATAAGGCATTGTCTTTAATCGGTGCTTACTCTAGAGGAATAACAAGGAAATATTTGGTTAATTATTTACCAAGACTTGAATGTGTAGCTTTAGTATTTGATTTGCATTAATTTCAATGATATTTGCCAAAACCTGAATATGCAGACTTTAGTATTTTGATTTTTACCATTTTTAATAATATTTAAAAAGACTTGAATGTGTAGACTTTAATATTTGATTTGTACTTGTTATGGGCATTTTCAGGATTGAGTGAAATAGACCAGCAAAGGCCTAACGAACCAGATTAAGGCAAAAGGGTCGACCCATTTTGGAGCAAGGCCATAGAAGCTAGTTGACAGATTGCCCATTGTGAGCTCGAAATCTCCAATAGTCCAAGGTTTTAGTGAGCTCCCCCTAGCATAATTGAACATAGCTAATGTCTGGTCAGTAGTATGAAACACATTTCCAACTGGCAAATTAGCCTCCAAAGATTGACAATGATTTGTCTTGTATTTATACCCGACGACTAGCATTTATTGTCTGATGCTGCTGTAATCATAGTTTTATAATACTAAATTACAACTTGTAACCTTCCCTACTTCTATAAATAGGAGGGGAGATCATCACGACAGGGATAATAGAAAATACATGCAAAAAACATGCAAAAATATTAAGAGAGCTGTGAGTATTATAACTCCGATAAACTGAATAGTAAAACAATCGCCAATAGCAAATATAGCTACCATGGACGTAGGGGCCATATTACCTTTAGCCGAATCACATTAAAAACCCTGAGTGTTCACTTTGTTCATCCTCTTCTTGCTCTTACAGTTTCTTCATATTTTTATAGCTTTTACAGCAGTTTGGGTTCTAGAACCCTCGATTGGCCATTTACTAAAATCGATCATCAACAGTACTACTTTTAATAAAATTTAGTATATGATTTTGAATGTGTGTACTTTAGTATTTGATTTGTCTTGAAATGATAAATATTTAATTAATTATGTCTTGTAAGACAAATGAAATATTTGCAGTCATTGTAGCACTTTTTATTTATCGAGAATGATTTTTTTTTTGAAAATATGCTTTGCTACAATTAAAAATGTTATGTAAGATGAATGAAATTTAGTATGTGAATTTAAATGTGTAGATTTTAGTATTTGCTTTCTCTTCAAACCAAAAATGCTTAGTTAACTATGTATTATGGATGTTGTGTTTAATATGCTTTATTGCAATTTTACGTAGCGAAGAACCAAGTACAAAATAAAATATTAAGTATTTCATGTAGGAGATAAATACCAGTATGTGATAACAAAAACAAATAACTAA
Source organism: Saraca asoca (assembly GCA_026873985.1). Classification (NCBI taxonomy): domain Eukaryota; kingdom Viridiplantae; phylum Streptophyta; class Magnoliopsida; order Fabales; family Fabaceae; genus Saraca; species Saraca asoca. Next base: position 13,799 of record JANHAO010007999.1, on the reverse strand, counting down.
AATGAGAAAATGAAATCAATATGGAAAGTATATATATATGTAATTCAAATGGTGTTGTCATAAGTTCAAACTACAATAAATGAAAATGAAATAATAAATTTTATACACAAACATATACACATGCACATCCATAATAGCTACCATAAGGCCTCTTGTGAGGGTGTCACATGTGTTGCAATGACTTTCACAGTGGCTGGTCCTACCAATCTTGATGGTGTCGAATCTTGTCACTGCTTTCCATCTTTCTTGCCCTTGTCAACATCCTGCTACTACTGATCTTGGCCCGATAAGTAATCTTATAGGCTAATGAAGTCAACATTTAATAAGCCTAAGAATTGTGAATAAACATTGCTTCTAGTCTACAAGCCCTAGATTAGCATGGAAGGGTCGACCTTACTTTTTTGATATTGTGGTTGTGTGGAGAATTGAAAAGCCTAGGAGCTCGACATGCCAAGGTTGTTGGTAATGAACTATTGGAGAATTGGGAACAACAGTCAAACTTTCTAAGGCATGAAGAACACTTTCCTTTAAGGAAATATTCTTTCCCATTTATAATTCAAGTTTGCTTTGGAGTAATACGCAAATTCTCCTCTTAGGATACAATAGAAATTTGAAAAACTATTGAAAGGAAAACTGGAGCTTTTCTTATATTTCTCTTTGAAACAATATTTGTAATAGTTGCAAGTGGTTGAGAGAAATAGAAAAGAAATAGTTAAGAAGAAGTATTGATTGATGTTTTGAATGTAATAATAAGTTTAAAATTATCCAATATATATAGAGTTTGAAAAGTTTCATTCACCAAACAAAACTTTATAATTTGAAAATACACAACTTTATTATGGTCATGTGCTTTTTCCCTATTCATGAACGATCTAGGGAGCAAACCTTTAACTCTAATAAGAAGTGACACCACTTCTTGATTCAAATAGTGAAATGTTTGCAATGTGTTTTCCATTACTATAAACACACAACAATAATGTATTAGACTTTCATTAAGAGAATAACTCATCCTCTAATCCAGTAGTGGATGATATTGACTTTATTTCTCAGGGCTCCCATGTGTCAATATCAATAGATCACATTTAGAAATTTATTTTTACCCAGTTAAACCTTTTGACTAGAACAATTCTAATAAGAAGTCGGGTTACCATTTTTGATGATTCAAAGTATTATGTTTTAGCCCTATTTTAGATAATATTATCTAAACCACCTATTTCCTTAAAGGCTTTGTAAGTTGATTTAACATAGACTATGGTTATGGTAGCACTTGTATAAATTGTCTTAAGTTCTCATGTACTAGACTTTTATGTCTTAACTTATCATCATCAGTATAATTTACAAGCCCTTTTGCAAAGTAGCTTAACTATAATAGTAGTTTGGTATTGGAGGCATTAGACTAGAGCACTGTTGATTGTCTCATAATAATTTATAATCCACTTAGCCTTTTTGTTAATATTTTGTTTCTTGCTCATGCAAGAAACTCCTCCATCAATAGTGGATACAACTCCAAAGTGAATTGATGCTCTCATGAATTTTTTTTTCTTGTTTATCCAATAAGCTCCTTCACCAATAATGGATAGCATTTCATACACTAGTATCTAACTTTTATTGATGTGTTCTTATAATATAGATGAACAAATTGTAAAATAAACTTGATTTTGATCTACTTTAAATACCCAAAATTCTTAATATATTATTTAAATGTTCTATGCTACACTTGGATTACTAGTGTATCTTTTTGTAACCAAAAGAAGCACCAATATAATTTATAACACATACGTATAAGATCATCACTATTTAAAAAATTTGTGTTAAACAACGGTAAGGAGAACATTTAGATGTCTTTATTAATTTACAAACTATGTTTCAATAATTTTCCACTTGAGACATCTGAAATATAAATCCCCACTATTCATAAGTAAGAAAACATTTACCTTTCCTCAAAATCCAACATTTGAAAGTAATATGTCTCTTGACATTTATGCACACAAAAAACATTTTGTTCTAATGACATGTATAACTCATTCTCACACAAAATAATTATTTATCTTATGCTTATAAAATGGAACATAACTTTCATATGGTATTGCAAAGGTGCCACTTCAGATCATATAAGATTAATTCAATTCATATGTTTCATTTTAATATCAATTATAATACAACAATTATACATCTCATTCATGTATAATTCCATATATGACCAAATATTTTAAATAGCCTTCACTAGTATATTTTTTATGATACACCAAGTAATTACATCTAATTTTTAACTACTTCTCTTTCTAAAATTAGATAATAAAATCATATATCATCATAACAAAGCATGTATAATAATTAAAAAGAGACAGATAACAGAAATGTGTACCTGTATACAAACATAAAACCTTCACAACAAGACAAGAAAATCAAATCTTCTCACCATTCTTTAGTGCAGCTCATCAAAAGTAAATCTAAATTAAATCCTCTTGATTACCTTGAATCCATTTCCTTTTGGCCTTTACTAAGGTTATAATGGTGATAGGATGCTAGATAGAATAATTTGTCCATATCCATTGTAACAATATTATCTTAAATCACTTGGCACACACATATCTATCATGTAATGTTTGACTGACTCAAATTTCTTTGACATACTCAAAAGATTAGCAATCAAGGAATATAATTTTAATGTACACAAAAAATCATGATCTCACGCAATATTGAAAAATTGAATAATCAATAACATAGTTAATGTTCTTGATAAAAGATGAAAAAGATAATTGTAATACTCATGTCATTTATTCAAAATTCTCTTCATATGCAATAGAACCACATGAAGCAATAAACACTTTAATGAAACTATTTTATTTAATTTATTAGATATTTGTGTTAAAAAAAACTCATAATCTTATCATTCATGATAATATCGAATCATTTATAACAATAAACACAAAAAACAAACACTATCAAAATTGTAAAACAAGCATCTCGATTTCATTAAATAGTAGTGATTCACATGTTAATAATAGATTTGAAAACAATGACATTGACATGATAAACAACCTTTTCATAGAACACAACAATTTCCAAATAGTCGACATATGTAAATGACAATCAACTAGCAAACACATATCAATAAATCAAATAAAATGAAAACCTTATTTGAAATTTCTAGTGAGAATTATAACATGTAGAATCCATCCTCTTTCATAACACTTGAAGTCTCACTCTATTGATACAAATATATTTCCTTAAGATTGTTGGAGAATTAGGGATATGAGTCAAAATTTATGAGATGTGAAAAATATTTTTCTTAAGAAAATAATTACCCCAACTGACAATTCAAGTTTGCTTTAAAGTAATACATAAATTCTTCTCCTAGGATACAACAAAAATTTAAAAAATAGTACAAAACAAAATAAAACTTTTTTTATATTTCTCTTTGAAACAATATTTGTAATGGTTGTAAGTGTTTGAGAGAAATAAAAAAGAAATAGTTAAAAGGAAGTATTGATTGATGTCTTGAGTGTGTTAATAAGTTTGAAACTTTTTAATATATATAGAGTTTGAAAGGTTTCATCCACCTATCACAACTCCATAATTTCAAAAGACACAATCTTTAATTTTCAAAAGACACAACTTTACATTTCAAAAGACATAACTTTACTTATCAAAAGTCAAATTTCTATCAAAAAGATATATTTTAAATTTCTATTTCAAACAAACACAATTATTAATTTAATTTTTGAAATGAGAATTTATTATTTGTGTAAACAAACACTAACATGAACTACCTTAATGGACCCATACTGTAACCTCTTGGCAGATTATACATGTGATACAACATGTATAGAGACACCCCGTGTAAGGAGGCTACCTTATGTATAGTAGGGTGGGATAGTAGGATATAGGCTGGGGGTGTTAAATGGATAGATCAAATTTGGTTTGCATAAATATGGACCAAGCCCGTTTAGGCTTGTTTTTAAACAAGCTTAGTTTTCCAAGGTTTAATTTGGTCCTAAGATGGACCAAATTGATCCACATGTTGGCCCACTTTTTTTTTTTTTTAAACTTTTCTAGTTTTTTAATCATTTAAGTCATTTTTTTAAAAAATAATTTAAAATTTATTTTCATTCTTTTTCTTTTTATGTAATTGGTTTAAACTTAATTGGGTTTGACATTTGGGTTGAAGTGGAATGGGCTCTACCATTTTTTTTTAAATGTATGTAATATAGGAATACATGACTCAAGAACTTTTGAATTTAAAAAATGAAAAAAAGATATTAGTGCACAAGCTAGCCTGGTTTGCATGAGCTTGATTTATGCGGATCATGGTCTGCACAAGTTTGCCCATTTAGGCTCGTTTTTAAATATGCCGTCAGATTACTAGTCTTGTTTTATAAAAGTCTATGAAATGGTCTATTTGCCTTGTGGGGTTTGACTTGTTTAACACCTTTAGTATGGGCACATACACCTGTTGTGTCTGTGCAGGCTAGGTTATTGTTTACAAATTCAGCTATTATTATTGATGGACTAACGAGATATATAAGTGCTTTTTATATAGGAACCTCTACAATCTTATTACCACCTATTAGAACTTGAGCTGGTATGTTAAGTATGGGAGGTGCTAGCATGAGTGGTGGTGGAGTCGCGTGGTAGACAATAGATTCGAGGGCCCTACTAGAGAGCTAGTATGCTAATAGATGGGCCTAAGGATACTGTGGACTCATGCTTACATATATATCCTCTATCATGTGTACCTTGTATTGTAAACCATAAGCCTTAACCACCAAAACCTAACCTTTAAATTGAACTTTGAAATAAATATGTATTTCATGTTTTTATTGTAAGTGAAATTTATGTAAGTAAAATAAATAAATTCACGTAAGTAAAATAAAACAATTTATATAAGTAAATTAAACAAATATGCATCTCCTAACTTTAAACTTGAAATATGTTATTCTTAGCGTTGATTACCCATTTTGAAAATCCTAACCCCCAAAACCTAACCCTTAAATTAAAATTCAAAACAAATATATATTTCATGTATTTATTGCCCAAAGCTTAATGCATATATGTATTTTATGTTTTTCCTAACAAATTATTTTCATGAAAATATTATTAAAAAAATAATTCTAACATTATAATCTACCTAATATTAGCACTTCCAGAAAAAAAAAAACTATTTTGGAGTGGCTTTGGTGTTGCATGTATTTACTCGTGTATGTTGCAGGAAAAATGTAGGTGGAGATTTTGAAAAATTTCAACATTTGGGGTAGTAAAAGCCCTTAAAAGCCTACCTTAAATGCAAATATTTTAAATCTGTAGAATATTTTCTTCTTTTTCCATTTCTGGTCTCGTGCCCTTCTCCCTCTCCCCCTCATTCTCATTGCCAGCCACCAAGTGACGGATGTTGGCCATCGTGACAACATTAAACATCAATTGACCACTGCCAATGAAAAGCTCAGCCATTTCCATGCCGTTTGCACGAAACAATTGCCTTTGTTGATCTCTTTCTCTATCGGATACAACTTAACAGTGGTGGTGAAAGTGAATGTCGATGAACTCAAACCACCCTACCATCGACCAACCTATTCCCAGCATTGGTAAGCCCCTTCCTTACTTTCTTTCTCTTTTTTTCCCATAAATATGTAACCTAGGGTTCCGTTTTTTAATTTAGGATTTTTTGTACAAATTACTCAAATCTTCACCCAAATTTGCTAGAATTAAAAAGTTAGTATTATATTGTAGTTGTTACTATGTGAAATTTTGTTGATTATAGGTTTATTTGTGAAAATTGTTTGCATGTAAATATGCAAAGTTAGTTAGATTGGATTTGTGGAATGAAGAAAATTTGAATTTCAATTTAGGAGTTATGGTTGTCATTATGTGGAAATTGTTTGATGATAATTAGTTATAGGTTTACATATGTGAATTTGTTGGCACATGTGAAATTCAAAAGTGTAATTTAAATTGTCTTTTTCTTTAATCTATGATAGATCATTAATATGTTTGGTAGGTTCATGTAGTATAGATAAAGTTTCAAGCCATATGAGATTATTCATCCTTCTTAATGGAACAATTTTTCAAGGGAAAGTCATAGGATGAACCTAAATGGTGGAAAATTTGGTGATGAGAAAACATAAGTAATTTGTGAATAAAAAGATATTTTTTTTATTAGTTCATGTTTCACCATAATTGTGTGATGATTCTACTTGTTTCCATTTTCTTTAATTTCATTGATGATATGATGATTAGACAACTTTATGCAGCCTTGAATTATTTTATCTATAGATACTTTTGCTATGCAACTAGTTCATTTCTTATACTCCTAAAGAATTTGGCACAGTACATTGACATAAATAGGTTAGTTTTCAATGTCCTCTTTGAGCAAGGAGGATCTAGTATGAGGAAACATTGATAGTAATGTAGGCTTTTAGTTTTTTATTTCTAGTGTTCTTAATGATACCAGATAAATTTAGCTATATCAAAAAAATAAATAATATGATATTTTATAAACATCCTATTGTTGCAACTTGCACTGTGATTCAATAGTCAAGTGTTATTGTCATTTATAATTCCATCATTGCACATCTGTTGCTACTACTTTCAAGCTACGAGGGATTTTATTCTGCTTCATCTAATTCCATTATCTTGATTAACCATCCATCAACTTTTCATCCTTTATGTGAATATCTTATGCATATATGCTTTTAGAGAATATCAACTTGTTATCCAATGTCATTTTCTTTTTCATATAGGTGTGTGTTTTCGTCAAAGATGCATTCACAACAAGTCCATTTTCAAATGAGCAAGTTGCTACTTGTTGTTGGTATTTCTGGACTAAGGTAGAATGGGTTGGCAAAGGCCCAACAGGGGACAAGTCCAATTGGAGAAGGGCTAAAATCATCCAAAACCTAAGGACACCTAGCAAGGGCATTAGCTCGCTAGCCATGAGCTCAGGTCACGGGACAAGGCTAAGGCAAACTCCAACCACTTTCTAGAAGACTCATCTTGATTGAACTCGAGTGCGGGATCAACTAGCATGACTATCAAGTCACCTAGCGCAAGCTCGAACTACATAATGAGCTGCCCCAAGCATAGGTACGGATTGCTCAAGCCTAGTCATTAGCCAGAGGCACATTCTCCTAACTGACAAATTAGTTATCAGAATCGGCACATCAGCCTCCAAGAACCTATAGTAAAATGCCAAGCATTTATTACCTGTCAAGCATTTATTGCCCATAGTAGTAGAAATAATAGTTTTACAATCTATCAAATTATACTTGTAACCCTCCTTGCTTCTATAAATAAGGAGGGATATATCATTGTAAGATATAGTGAAAAATACATGCAAAAACTCTGCCAAAATAGTGAGAGAACTTATGTATTGAAACTCTGTTGAAATGAGCAGAGAAACTAGCTCAAAAAGCAAATACAACCACCATAGACATAAGGGTTATATTGACTTTAGTCGAACCATGTTAAAAACCTTCGGTGTTTATCTTATTCTTCTTTCCTCTTGCTCTTGCTATTTTCTTACATTTTCACACCTTTTATGGCAATTTGGGTTCCAGGACCTTTAGTTAACTGATTACCAAAATTGACCATCAATATTTTGGCACACTCGGTAGGACCAAACTATTTTTTTGTTGACACACCAACTAACCAAGATGGCAAGAGGAAGAACAACCAAGAGCTCTGACGCCACCATTAACAAGTTAGGTGGCCGTGGAGAGCAACAACAAAATACATTGGAAGATGGAAACCTATTCCCAACAAGCACTTCTTTTGTTCCCTAGGAGGCTGACAATGTACAAGCATTGCATCGGCGCTAAGAAGCACTTGAGAGTATAGTCAAGAGACTTGTGATGTAGTTGTAATACTAGCCCAAGCGCATACCCATAGGGCCCAAAAATAGGATGAAGCTGCTATGACTGAGAGAGCAGATTGGGGGCCACAGAGAGAAGTGCTAATCCGAGAAGAAAGGCTAATTGGAGAGGGGCCTCGACTCCACTAACTCACGACTTGAATCTTAGGATCACCGAGCTCACAAGCATGATGGAAATCAATCACCTGAGAGCTCGTATCACACAAAAGGCTCGAATATAGGTCATGATGATACCAAGGATCAACGATCTGAAATACAGGATTAAGTGATGGAGGAGTTATTACAGAGGGTACATCGATTGGAGAAGTATCTCTTAGCTTGGGACTAGTCAGATCATTACAAGGAAAGGACCCCATTTTCTAAGGAGATCAAGAGAGAACCTTTCCCCTATAGACTCAAAGTTCCTGCCATCCTACCATATGATGGTAGAAGTGATCCGTATGACCATTTGGATGCTTTCAACATCTAGATGGACCTTCAGACGACCAAACCCTTGGTCAAATGCTGCATCTTCCCAACTACTTTTAGAGATGTGCTTCGAGTGTGGTTCAAGAATCTTCCACCTTGCAGCATTAATGGTTAGGAAGAGTGTCAAAAAAAGATTTATTAATCAATATAGAACTCTCTAGAGGCCGCTTGCACCGTCTTACCACCTTGCAACAATTTTTCAATGGAATGATGAATCATTGAAGGATTATATTACAAGATTTCGTTGTGAGGTTAACAATATAGAAAGCCCTTCTAATGATAGCATCTTGATAGTGATCTCAATGGTGCTCCATAAAGATAGAAAGTTGTATGAAAGCATATACAAATCCCCAGTGAGAGATTTAGGATAATTCTATGAGTGAGCTACTAAGGAGATTAGATGGGAGGAGACCTTTGGTCTAAAAAAGCTTAGATAGAGAAATGAGATGAGTAGCTCCGACTTCAACCAAAATAAAAGAAGGAGTAATCGTAGGAAAGGCAAAGTAGGCTAGAATGATGATGTCGGTATCCAACCTACAAAGAAGGCAAAGAGGGAGAAACCTCAACCACAAGGTTTCCACGACAATTACAATATCCTCTCTGATACCTCAGAGAGGATATATGCAATAGAAAAGCATATGGAGGATTTCAGAGAGCCTAGATCCTTAAAAACCCTACATAAGTTGAAGGATGCTGGCAAGTTTTGTGCTAATCATAATGACATCAGGCACAACACCTCTAAATGCAGGTCACTTAAGGACGCTATTCAAGACCTGATCAGAAGAGATCGCTTGAGGGACTACATGGTGCGACCTATAAGACAACGAGCTTAATGCTCCCAATAGCCAGTGCAATAGCCATTCCCGCAGGTTGAGCAGGAATAAACACTTGTAGTGAGGACCATCTTCACAATCTATGGTGGGCCACATATTGTAGGCACTTCATGTGGGTCATATGAACATTATTTATGAAATGCGAGCCATATCTTGTTGATGGGTTGTGAATTTGGAAGACTAGCCAAGAAAGCTAGGACCATCTTTGAATGCATCACATTCATAGATGATGATACACGGGGGATTCAGTCCCCTCACGATGATGCACTTGTCATCTAGGCCAAGATTGGCAACGTTGAAGTGTGAAGGATCATGTTGAACACTGGCAGCTCAATCAACGTCATGTATAAGAAATGCTATGAATAGATGGGACTGAGTGAAGGTGACTTGAAATGTTCCCTAGAGCCCCTTTTTGGCTTCACAGGGGATGCAATATTTCCAGTAGGGCAGGTCAGACTTCTTCTCACCTTAGGAGACTCGGAGCATCAAGCCACCATTCTAGTAGTTTTCATAATTATTGATTGCCTTTCAGTGCACAATGTGGTGCTAGGGCATCCTACAATGAATGATCTGGACATGATTATATCCACCAGGATGCTAACTATATGGTTCCTAACCCCTGGTGGAGTCAGGTGTGTGCGAAGTGAGTAGCACGTAGCCTAACATTGTTACGAAGATGCTATTAAGATCGAGGAAAGGTAGAAAAGGGTTGACCTAGTCTCTGGCAGAGAACCTTGGGCTCCAGCCATGGCGGGGGTCAGTCACGACCTCGACCCTCGTGATGTGAAGACCTAACTGGCTAAATTCCTTAAGGCGAATCTAGATGCTTTTGCTTAGAATCACGAAAATATGGTAGGGATCCTAAGATTATGTCACATAAATTGAATATTAATCCTTACCATAAATAAGCTCATCAAAAGAGAAGGTCGTTAACTGTTGAGCGATCTATCACTTTAAAGGAGGAGGTGGACAAACTCTTGGTTAACAAGTTCATTCGAGAGGCTCACTACCCAACCTGGGTAGCTAATCCCATATTGGTGAAAAACAAAAATGAGAAATGGAGGATGTGCATTGATTTCATTGATCTTAACAAAGCCTATTCGAAGGATAGCTTCCTTTTGCCAAGGATCAATTAGCTCATTGATGCAACGACTGGGCACCAATTCCTCAGCTTCATGGATGCTTATTTAGGGTACAACCAAATACCTATGGAGCCTCGAGACAAGGAGAACACCTCATTCATCATAGATCACGGGTTGTATTACTATAAGGTGATGCCCTTCGGACTGAAAAACATAAGAGCAACCTACCAGTGGTTGGTCAACTCAATGTTCAAAAAGTAGATTGGGAAGATCATGAAGGTCTACATGAATGACATGCTCATAAAATCTAAGCAGGTCAGAGATCATGTGAGAGACTTGGATGAAATGTTTCAAATTTTATGGAAATACTAGATGAAACTGAATCTACTTAAGTGCGTGTTTGGAGTGGCTTCAGACAAATTTCTCAGGTTCATGGTTAACATTAGAAGAATTGAAGCGAACCCAGAAAATATTAAGGCACTCATTGATATGAGGTCCCTGATTGGGGTCAAGGAAGTCCGAAGTCTAACTGGTCAGGTCACAACACTTAGTAGATATATTTCCAAAGCAATAGATAAATGGATACCTTTTTTAGATATTCTGAGGAAGGCTAAATGGTTTGAATGGACTGAAAAGTGCAAGACCAATTTTCGACACTTGAAAGAATATATGGGCCGAGCTCCACTACTATCTAAGCTGCAGGAGGGTGAGAAGCTCTTTCTTTACCTAGGAATATCCTAGCATGCTATCAACACATCCCTGGTATGAGATAAAAATAGAGCTCAACTCCCAATCTATTATGTGAGCAAAAGACTGCTGAATGCAGAGGTGAATTATACGCTTATGAAGAAGCTCGCTTACTATCTCATGATCGCTTTTAGGAAACTGCGACCTGACTTTTAGGTGCACACTATTGAGGTGCTCACTAAGTACCCATTAAGGCAAACTTTGCAAAAAACTGACACTTCAGGTTACCTACTTAAGTGGGCCATCGGGTTGGCCCAGTTTGACATCTGATATAGACCGAGGTTGGTAATCAAAGGACAAGCCTTAGCAAACTTTATTGTAGAATTTACCAGACCTGTGGAGAAGGAAGTGGAGAATTCAAAAGCTTCATAGTGGGAACTTTATATAGATAGGTCCTCATGCGAGTAGAAGGCAGGGTCAGGAATACTTTTAATCAGCCTAAAGGGATACAAAAACCTCTGTGCTCTGAGATTTGGATTTCGAGTTACCAATAATGAAGTTGAATATAAAGTGCTACTCGCAGGACTTTGCTTGGCAAGGAAGGTATGAGCTAAAAATTTGAGGATATTTAGTGACTCTCAGCTCTTTGTCTATCATATAAAAGGTGAGTATCAGGCAAAGGGATCGAAGATGTCTATCTACCTCCAGAAGGTTCAAGAATTACTTAATAATTTCCAGAGGTATGAGATTAGTCAAGTCATATGAGCTCAAAACACACACGCAAATGCACTAGCTCACTTGGTCGTAACCAAGGATACGGGTTTCTTAGGTGCAATCCCAGTGGAAACTCTTCCATCACCAAGCATCAAATAGAAAGACGTCATGATGACAACTATTGTGGCACAAAGCTTGTGGATAAGCCTAATCTTGAAATATTTGTATGCCAAATGCGAGCTCAAGCTGCTAGATACTACATCATCAATGACATGCTTTATAGAAGGGTTTTTCAACTCCACTCCTCAGATGCATCGATGGCCCCAATTATGACACTATCCTAGAGGAAATTTATGCTGGTCACTGTGGTGACCATGCTGAGGGGCTACCTCTAGCTCAAAAAGTACTCTAATAGGGGTTCTATTGGCCAACCATGAAATAAGATGCAATCAATCTTGTTAGACAATGTGATAAATGTCAAAGGTTTGCTAAGGTTTTGCGAGCTCCTCTAGCCTACCTTTAACAAATGGTCAGTTCTTAACCCTTTCCAATATGGAGGATTGATTCAATCGGGCTCTCCCCATAGGTTGTAGGAGTTGCAAACATATAGTAGTGGCTGTTGATTATTTCATGAAGTGGGTAGAGGCAAAAAAATTGGCTGAAATCTCCTCTTTAGAAATCGAGAAGTTCATCTAGAATAACATTATTTGTAGGTTCGAGATTCCTCAATAGATTATAACAGACAATGGGACCTAATTGAGCAGCAGTTTATCAAGTTCTGTAATGATCTCAGGATTGTAAAAAGCTTCTCAGTGGTAAATCATCCTTAGGCCAATGGGTAAGTCAAAGTCGTTAACAAGATCATCAAACAGATCTTGAAGACAAAACTAGAGGCTAAGAAGACGAGCTGCCAAAAGTACTCTAATTTTACAGAACTATAGCTCACAGTACCACAAGGGAGACTCCCTTCTTGATGGTTTACAATTCTAAAGCTATGATATTAGTGGAGTTTGAAGAACTTCACACCGAAGGGCTACTTTCAATCTGGAGGATAATAACCAACTGCTAGCTATGAACCTTGACCTCATCAAAGAAGCAAGGGATATAGCTTGCCTCAGGGTCGCAACCTATCAACAATGAGTCACGAGGCATTATAACTGAAAGGTCCAAGCTCGAAGCTATAGGGCAAGCGATCTTGTGCTGCACCTCATTTTATTAGGAGCTCGCAAGGCTAGTTACGGGATGCTTGGACTAAACTGGAAAGGTCCATTCATAATAAAGGAGAATTTATGAAATAGAGCTTATCGCTTGTGAAATGTAGATGGAGCTAAAATCCCTCGAGCCTATAACATCGAACACCTTCGGCCATATTATCAATAAGTTCAAGTTCAACTTTGTAATTCTATACTATTATTCAAATCTCAATAAAAAAGCCCAAAGATTTCCTATTCTATGAGAACTCTTTGACATATCTTTAGAACATTACTCTTAAGGCAAATCAAGCTCAAAATAAATTCGACCAGAACCCGTTTAAACTGCATTCAAGCTATTAACTTGACCAGTTATCTTAGGAGTTATAAAAATCACTGCCTACTAAGCATTCAGGCATGAAGCCACAATTTGCTAATAGAATACTCAAATATTTTGACTTGGCAAAAACCTAGAAAGTTAATCAACTAGAATGAACAATGGATTTAAGCAAATTCATCTCGGAATAAGTGGATCACACAAGTTCATCACAAAATAATAACTATCATTATAGACAATTGTCCAGTCAGAATACATCTGAAATGTCAAAAGAAAGTAAAAAGTATAAGGCAAGGGCGTAATGACATAATCTACGAAGAGGTTGATAAATGGGAAAAAGTACATGGAAATAAGATAGTTTTGGTTCATTTTGTTAATAGTGTTCTATGTTTTCTTAATGCTTTTGCCTTAGTTTTATGTTTTATTCTAGATACTGCTCTCAGTTTGTACTTTTTATTCAGGATGATGAAAAGGGCTGAAAAGAAGAAGGAAACTTAAAGAATGAAGATGCATTTGGATCAAGGAAAAGATAAAAGAAGAATGCAAGGAAGAAAACAAGCAAAAATCAAGCAAAACATGAAGAAAACACCTAGCACGACCGTGCTATGGAACACACCC
>JANHAO010007998.1:0-19642 GCA_026873985.1 Saraca asoca | reverse complement strand
ATACAAGGAAAATCAAGATCATTCGAGAAGTTATTACATTGAATGTCACAACTCAAACTTCAAATACAATTCCTTTCACTTATACCTTAATATCACAAAATTCATTATAAGGCTCAAGAAACAGACCATTACACTTGTAACAGTGAGTAGCTTTAATCCACTGACTGTGCCTTGAAGTGCATGCAAGCGTTGCATTAGAGACCCACATTTTCTTGACATTTCTTCAAACTCATTATTCTCTTTCTTTTTATTGCCGAAGTTAACCGAATCGCCATGGTTGGCAACCTCTCCGCCTGAGTTTGTTTCACAATAGTAACCACAATCAAGTTTTTCACAATAATAGAACGAGCGACTGTTGCCCTGTGAACCTGGAGTACACAGTACAGCCTTTCTCCCACAATAGCACAACTTATTCTGATACTTCAATGTAGCCAATCCGCCAGCATTCGAACTCGTAGAACTGGAAGGTGGCATTACAAGTCTTCACAAAGCAACACAACATAGAACTTTTAGAAATAAGCATATAGAATTTCTTGTATTGGACGGCTATAATTTAGATTGTTAAATTGAATAATTGAATGTCAAGGCAATATTGTATAATGGGCCAGTAAATGATGATCATGTAATTGGACTATTATTGACACCAAATCTATCATGGATATTAGAGGCATGAGTCTTATAATTAAGTCTTCAAAAATAGGCTAACTGGTCTAATAAAATTATAATGAGATAGATCTTTACTCACACCTTAAGTTATATCCACCCATTGAGGATACAAAATTATTTACCACCTTCCTCTTTACTAGGATTCATGAGGTGTATATCTGTGTCTTTTCTCGTAAATTCTTAATTAACATCAAATACGCAGTATATTTGTTAGATTTAATTGTGTAAATTTATGTTTTGTAACATGACGCTAGAGAGTAGGTTATTGGCTATTTTGTAGCACAATTTTGATGGCATTGGGTGAAATTCCTAATGACAAGCCATGAAGTTATCCTATATAGCCACAAAGAAGTCATCCTCACCCTCAAAGCACTAAAGACCACTTAAAAGACAAAAAAAAAATGTTAAATATTATCATCATTTTGAATAATAATACTATTTAAAAAAAAATAATTGAAATCGCATGACTTCAAAACTTATTCTTGATCCAGCTCTATTTTGATTAAATCAACATGAATCTCACTCAACGTGGCAGCTAAATCATTGAACTTGCTACCATGCAAGACGAAGTCTCTTGAATATCCAAATAAAAAAAAACTATTAATTAGACAAAAACAATATCATATTGAAGATATGTTTTGAAATTACAAAATATATAAAATTGATTATATATACTGGTAAAAAAAAATCTCCTATTTGCAGCATGCATAATCAAATAAGTATTATTAAGGTTTTATATTGCAGTTCATAATTGTATTAATTTTTTTTACAATTTTACATCCCAACAATCGTAATTTTTTCACATGTTCATAATTTTATTAATTATAGCATAATCGTGACTATAATTTAAAATCATGTGTATTACTTTAAAAATGTAAATTAATTGATGTACATATTCACACAAAAGAGCAATTTCCATTTTGTTGGTTAATTACCTTGGTTGTAGAGTTGAATTAAGGCCCTCGACGCCTCCACCTATGGTCATCCTCTCCCTTTGAATAAATTCCTGCATTGTGATCCTGTCATGATGAAGTGGCCAATGTAACTTCCTCGCAGTTATCCTTGACCCAGCTTGTAAAGTTGTGTAAGACTTTAAAATTCGCAATATTTTTATTAATTGTAACTTCAGCCGTAATTTAGAATCACAAATATAACAAAATAACTAGTGTTAATATGGAAAGTCATATATGAAGGAATGGATAAAAATTGGACAAGTAAGTCATATAACTACCAGAAAGCGAGTAGAAATTATTTACGTGGATAACACATTAACAATAATGTTGGATGCTTTGCATTTGACTTAAATTTTAATTTGCAAGATTTTTATTATTATTTTTGTTGTCATTTATCTTCTTAATTAAGTTAGAAATTTCGGTTATTGTTTATCAAGTTAATATTTTTAGACTATAAATATTTATATTAGACAAAAGTTTGATGTATGAAAGAGATTTGAGTTAAAACATACCTTAAAGGAGATAAACTGTAATTTTCATTTCAACTGTAAGTATGGGGAATTCTATTTTATGCATTTTTACGAGAACGTAGATTATTTATGTGAAGCTTAAAGCATGTCTACTACTTCCATATGCTTTGTGTGCATTTGTAGTTGTACACTTATTTCTAATAGGTGATGCTAAGCTGTCTAACTTATCTTCTAAATTTTACATTGATTTGGAGTACAAGTTGAAAAGATCGAAGCAATTTACTGATATAGACATTGGTGAAGCTAAACAAAAAAAAAATGAGAAAGATAAAATATAAATGGTTAAGAACTTAGGTGAAAATTTAAAATTTTTTAAGAGATTAAATATATAAAATGTAGAAAATTTTAATCATATCATGTGAGAAATTCTATAATTCCACAAGTTTACAGTCCCTAGCCACAACAAAGCTTGCCTTCGGGTACAAACTAGGACAATGATTATGGAGAAGCAGCTAAGCACTGTATTTAAGGGTGACTTGATTCATATAAGAAGTAACTTTCTAAAGAAAGTTACTTAAAAAATAAATTTTGTTATAAATTTTTAGGAAATACTTAAATTTATTTAGTTGACAATATATAATAATTAAAAGTTTCTGTAGAAAATTTTTCTTATTTAAGAGAGATTGAATAAACAACTTCTTATATTTTATAGGAAGTAAAACTTTTGGAGAAGTCTTACTTCTCTTCCTTTGTCAATTAGTAGCAACCAAATAACACATTCATTTATTACTTCCCAAAAAATTACATTTTCTATATAACTTCTGCCAATCAAGCCATTGGACATATTTTTGCTGTTTTGTACTCATGTGACTTTGCACCAATATAAATGTGTTTTATTCCCAAAAAGGATTTTTGATGCTTCCTTCTTGCATGACCACCATTACATTGATTTGAGTTGTTTAGCTTGTGAGTTTTAGGTTATATGAATATCATTAATTTTTTAGTAATACAAATTAATTAATATCAATCCATTAAAACTCTCAACTAATGTATTACATTGATTTGAGAAGTTTAGTTAGTGAGTTTTAGGTTATATGGATATCATCAATTTTTCAGTAATACAAATTAATTAATATCAATCCATTAAAACTCTCAACTAATCTATTGTTTTAAATTTGGTTAAAATTACTTTGATGCTCTCTATAATTTCACTCAATTTTTAATTAGACCTTTATAATTTAAAAGTTTTAAATTAAATCCTTATACCTATTTTTCATTTCTATTTGGATACTTTTTGTTATTCTCATATTAGATTCTGTTAACAATTGACATACATAAATAAAATTCTTTTGATATAGTTCAATAATTATTGACATAGAGTTTTTGTATAATTTCTATTTGTATTTAAATTACAAATAACTTAAAGAAAATTGTAATATTTTATGAAATTATTTCTTTTTTTTTTAGAGAGAGAAATGATAGGTTACTTTTCTCTTACTCTATGTATCGCTAATATGTAATTGTTTATATGAGTTAATTGCTAACAAAATCTAATAAAAAATAATAAAAAGTATCAAATTAAAAATGAAAAATAAATATAAAGGTCTAATTCAAAACTTTTAAATCATAGAAATCTAATTAAAAATTAAATGAAATTACAATGAAAAAGAGAAATAATTTAACCTTTTAAGTTACTTTATATTCCAAATATGATATAATAATCTGTTGACAGCTGATTTTGGTACTTAGTTAACAGAGGGTTCAAGAGACCAAGCTACTACTCTATTGTCTAATGTGTGCAAATCTACTATATATTTCAAAAGAAGACAGGGGAGAACAGAAGGAGTTTTTATCGTGATTCGGCCAAAGTCTTGTTAGAATCCTACGTCCACGGTGAGTCATATAATCTTCTTTAAAGGAGTTTTTCTTTACAAGAATTGCCTGAGAATTCCCCCTCCCTTTGTCTGTCTGTCCCCCTCTTTTATAGGGAGGAGTTACCCTAGATAGTATTAGTTTATTCCTATATAACTACGATTACATCTATACAAGCATTAAATGCTAGACGGCAAGTAATAAATGCTGGGCAAATCGCAGTATGATTTTGGGGGGCTGCAGGCTGATAGAGTGCTTTAGGCGGCGCCCATCAAGTACCTGAATGGTTCCCTGGGTATGGAGGAGAGCTCACAAGCATCTTTGCCTTTTGGAACTTCGTGGTCGCATCCTCGGCGATCCGTTTACGAGACCCTCGGCGACCTTGTCTTATTTTGAGCCACTCCCTTTCTTTTTGGGTCTTCTATCCGAAGGATCCTCACAACATTAGCCCCCTAACTCATAGCTCGCTTAGCAAGCTGGGAGTTCCTTGTGTGCTCTCTAAGGTGAATATTTCAGTAGTTCGGCTTGCTGATCTCCAGTTGCCAATGGCATGCATCGTCTGCTTTTTTAGCATCATACTGGTGCTCGTTTTGGGCTTAAGAGGGAAGCTTCCTTTGTAGGATTGACTTAGTCTGAATTATTGGCGCTTCCTGTTGTTTCATTATGGCAATTAAGTGGGCCTGTCTAGGAGGTGGAGCGCACTTTGGAGGCTTAATGCTTATGCACCAGGTGTGCCCGAGCTATTGGGTAGTGAGCTCTGGAGGCTTAGTGCTTATGCACCAGGTGTGCCCGAGCTGTTGGATAGTGAGCTCTAGAGGCTTAGTGCTTATGCACCAGGTGTGCCCGAGCTATTGGGTAGCGAGCTTTGGAGGCTTAGTGCTCATGCACCAGGTGTGCCCGAGCTGCTGGAGAGTGAGCTCTGGAGGCTTAGTGCTTATGCACCAGGTGTGCCTGAGCTATTAGGTAGTGAGCTCTGGAGGTTTAGTGCTTATGCACCAGGTGTGCTCGAGCTGCTGGGTAACGAGACAGAGCGTCTTTATTTTGAGTTGTGCGAGAGTCAGCCATGTAACCTACTTTTTCATTTTCCTCTTGGGGCTTGAGTATTCCCTCAATTTTAGCGATTGGTGCAATAATTATTTATGCTCAGCTAGCAAGCTTTTGTATTAAATGCTTGATGTACGCTGGTCCGCTACATTTATAGGTCAGTCAAAGGGTTTTTTCATTCGATGGTCCAGCTTATAAGATTTTAAAATCAGGGGACTCCCCTCCTCTGACCGTCATTTTATCTTTCCTTCGTCTCTTTTTCTCTACTCGGAGGCCACTCGTCACCCCTTTTTTCAAGAATCTTGCCCTATCTTGTTGGTACCGCCAAACGGGCCCTTAGGTTACAGCTTCTTCTCCACCGTTCAAATTCCCAAATCATCCTTCGAGCATCAAGGTGAGCTTCTGTTTCTAAGTTGTTATTTTATTTTCATTTTGAGGTTTTTTTTTTTGTGAGTGTTTTCGACGCCAGAAGGAAACGGCGATTCGAGTGAGATTTTGTTTGCTCTGTCGACAGTGGTTAAGGCATTTAGGCGGTGGTGATGGAGTCGGGTCCTAAGGCTTTTGTGGCTTTTCCCTTTAGGGTTCTTTCCCATGCTTCTCTTTTTCTTCCCCCCTTCCCCCTTTTCTTTTGTGGTGATACTGGGGTTGTATTGGGTTCCTCTCAGGTTCGGTGGTTCTTGGATTTTTAGGTTTTCTCATCCGGAACCTAATTCTTCCTTTTCTTCTCCTTTCTTTTTTTCTTTTTTTTTTATAGATGTCTCAGTCTTTTCGATGACGCCGCCATCTAATAGCTAGCGAAGACACTGAGATCGAGGAAAGCGAGGAGATTCCTCATATGAGGGATGCAACTTCCCAAAGTGGCAAGGTTACAAGTAGGTTTGAAGCCCGCAGGGAGCCAATAGAGTATGGAGCCGTTTCCCCCTTTAAGCACTTTCCTTCCACTATCAGACCTAGAGAAATGGGGGGAATTGCAGAGGCATATTTTTTCTCGATGGGTTGTTGCGTGCTGGTGCCATCACCTACAGACCATGCTGCACATCCTCTGCCTAGATTTGTGGCCATCAGTGTCCACCACCTTAACGCGGGTTTTTGGTTCCCCGTCTCACCATTCATTATCAATTTTTTGAACGAGTTGAGGCTTGCCCTGGCATAGTTAACACCCAATGCCTATTCTTCTTTAATTTCTTTCGCTCTCATCCATTTACAAAATGGTCTTCCTCCCCCCAGTGCGTGGGCCCTGTGTTTTCTTTACCAAACTAAGGGTTTTGGCCAGCAGGAGGGCTTTTATTATTTGTCACCCTATTCCTCAAGGTTTAAGAAGGCGTTACCTTGTGGGGAGGCTCGGGGAAAATCGAATGTGGGTCCTTACAAAACCCACTAGTTCTTTATATCCTACCCATCGTTGCGCCATCTTTGAAACTTTTCTTTTATGGTTGATCCGGGTGAGTGAGTCAGAGGGGGGGCTAACTTTTTTTTTGTTGCCTTTCTAGCTTCTTTATCTAGTCTGATATTTTTGTGCTTTCTGCAGAGGGCGTGCGAAGGGAGAGGTCAGAGTTAAGCGCAGAGGAGACCGAGATTTTGGAGCAACTGTCTGTCCCTGACGCTTCCTAAAGCAGTTCAAAGTTTAACGAGGACCTCTTGCGGGCCTATGGGCTTTCTCCCGCTCCGGGAACCATGCTTATCGACAGCTCACGTGACATCGGGGTTCGCGGTATAAAGGAGGTTCCCCCAGCAGACTTTGGCGAAGAGGTAGACATGGGTCGGGTTAACCTTATCGAGCCCCCTCTCAGGCGCAAACGGGTTGCTAGTGTCTATGCTGATCGCCCTTCTTCTTCTTTGGCTCCTCAGAGGCCTTCCCCGGCTATTCCACTCTCTCCCTCGGCACTGACCTAGGTTGACCTTCCTTTCAGTCTACCCGTAGCGGAGGAGACCTTACTTCTGCTCGTTCAAACCCTGCATCGTGGCTTCGCTGAAGTTCAAGGGGAGGTCGAGAGGTTGTGGGGCCTAGGAGGTGATGCTTCTGATCATCCTTCTCCGAAGAGGCGAAGACTCAGCAAAGGGAAAGAGCCCGTTTGAAGCTCGTTACCTCGTCTGACAAATGGATCAGTCTGCTCGCCTAAAGAGTTAGGGGCCAAGACTCTGGCCTTCTACAACTTCATTCATGAGAACGTGGGGCAGATCTTGAGAGATGATGTTGTATCTTTGGAGGATGACGAAACGTGAGACAACGTTTTGATGGAGATGTTGGTTAGTCATTGCCTAGTGGTCGGTGACGTCTCCTTTCCTTGTTTTTTGCCTTATTGTGACTTGTGTTCTGACCCTTCCTTTCTCTTCCTCTCTTCTTCCTTTTTCTTTTTTTTTATGGGGGCATTCCAGGCCATCAACCAGAGGAAGGGATGCTTGAGCTGGGAGGCAGAGAGGGAGAGACTCAAGGCTAACCTTACTGTCACCACCGATGAGGCGACAGGATTAAAAAGGAGACTAGAGGACGTCGAGTGTTAGCTAGAGAATGTTAATGCTGAGGCTAGGAGGGGGAAGAGGCCTTCGCACTCGAGGTGGCTGACTTTGCTTCAAGGTTGTAGAGGACCCATGAGGAGCTGCAGAAAAGTAGGGGGGACATACTCCTTCTTACCTAAGAGGTCAGGGTCTTCCAAAAGCGGTCTGAAGATACTGGCAAGGAGGCACATCGTGCCATTGAGAGGCCACAACGGGCTGAGGACAGGGTTGTGCGCTCTGAAGAGGAGATTACCAAGATAAAAGAAGAGACCTATGCTATGGTCGAGGAAGCTCAGGCTACCGCTACCACCCACACTACTGATAGCTTCATATACACCCTGTGGCTGCATCATCCTAACATGGATTTTTCTTTCTTCGATGGGGACATTTTGGATATTATTCAAGGTTTCGTCGAATGTGCAGGGACGGCTTCTCCATATGGTGCTGGGGTTATTGATGGTACTGATCCTCCTCCCAAGGAGAACGCTGCACCAGCCAAAATTACCTCGCAAGGGGAGGAAGCAATTAGGAAGGAATTTTACAAAGAGCCATCAGGGGGCATGCCTGCAGCAACCATTTCTAATGCTCAGGATCTTCCTATTTCTGAGGCTCTTCCTTCCCCCTAAAACTTTGTTGCTTTGCCTTGCTTCCTATGTTTGTGGTTTATAACTAAAACATCTTACTTTTAAGCTTTAAAGGGCTTTGCCTCCCTTTTTTTTGTTTACGGCTTTATATTCCCAACAATTTATACCGGTCAAGGTGGGAATTGAATTTCTCTTCATTTTGCAGTGTGATGAATATAATTTTCTTTAACCGAAAATGTCATCATTCTTGCGAATACAAATAAACACACGCATTGTTAACAAGGTAAAGGGAAATTTACTTAATTTGAAGTATGTTTACAAGTTTTCCATAGCAAATTTGCTCTACTGATAATAGGGCTGGAGATGTTTGACGTTCCAGGCTCGAGGAAGTTCTGCTCCTTCGATGTTGGTGAGACGATATCCCCTTGCTTGTAGCCTTCCTTTTACGATGAATGGACTTTCCTAATTTGGTCCCAGCGTTCCGTCCCTGGGATCACAACTTCTTGGTTGCACAAGTCACAGGACGAGGTCACCTGTCTTGAAACTTCGGACCTGCACCTTCCTATTGTAATATCTAGCTATCCTCTGTTGATAGGTCACTATTCTTAGACATGCTCGTCTCTCTTTTCTTCAATGAGTTCGGTGCTAGTCGAGAGTAGCTGATCATTTTCTTTTGCATTGAAGGTGGCTCTTCGGTGCGAGGTTACCTCAAACTCGACCGGTAGCACAGCTTATATCCTGTACACCATCGAAAAAGGAGTTTCCCCTATGAAGTTGCAAGCAGTGGTGCAATAAGCCCATAATACTACCGATAGTTCATCCACCCAGGCCCCTTTCTTTGTTTCCAGCCTTTTTTTATAGGATCTGCTTTATAATCTTATTAACTGCCTCCACTTGCCCATTGGTTGGGGGATGGTCTACCGACGAGAAGCTTTTTAAGATCCCAAGGTCGTCACAGAACTGGATGAATTATTCACTGGTGAATTACGTCCCGTTATCTGACACTATCTGTTAGAGAACACTAAATCGATAGACGATGTTATTCCAGAAAAACCTCTGTATCTGAGAGGATGAAATCTGGGCCAATTCCTTTGCTTCTGCCCACTTTGTAAAATAATCCACAGCGTACTTACAGTTCTCGTGACTTGTAGAGAAGGGTCCTATTAAGCCAATCCCCCAAATTGCAAAGGGCCATGGGCTGACTATTTACTGGAGGCAGGCTGGAGGAGCTCGAGGGACGTTAGTGAACCTTTGACACTTGTCACATCTCCTGATGAGACTGATAGCATCTCGTTTCACAGTTGGCCAGAAAAAACCTTGTCGAAGGACGTTTTGTGCTAACGACAGTCCCCCAGCATGATTGTCGTAGTGCCCAGCGTGTATTTCCTTCAAAATGATGTCGTATTCGGGACCATAAATACAGCGAAGAAGCGGGGCCGAGAGACCCCTTCTGTAGAGTGCATTGTCTATGATGCAGTATTTTGTGACTCAGAATCGGATGTGGCGTGCCTTTAGCTTATCTCCAGGGGGTTTGCCATTCTGGAGGTACTTCACGATGGGGGTCATCCATGAATCATGCATCGGAGTGATCATCATTACATCATTTTTCGACTCTATACTGGGAGATGGTAGAACTTCCATAGGGATTGTGCCTACGAACTCTGCATCCTTGGCCATAGCCAGGTGGGCTAAAGCATCCACATGTGCATTCTGAATCTAAGGGACTTGACTGATTTCATGCCTCCGGAATGTGCAGAGCAGATCTTGCACCCTCTGTAGGTACATGGCCATCCTCGCCCCCTTGGCTTGATATTCCTCTTTTATGTGATGGAAAACTAGCTAGGAGTTGCTGAAAACCCTTAAGTTCTCAACCCATACCTCCTTTGCAAGGCGAAGCCTAGCTAGAAGCGCTTTGTACTCGGCTTCATTATTAGTGGCCTAAAATTCGAGCCTCAAGGCAGAATGGACTTTATGCCCTTCAGGGCTGATCAGTAGGACTCCTGCTCCTGCTTTGTGGTCACACGATGACTCGTCAGTGTAAAGCTCCCACCATGATTCTTCTGATGTTTCGACTTCCTCTTTCACCGATCCAGAAAATTTTGCTATGAAGTCGACTAAAGCTTGCCCTTTGATCGTTGATCGTGGCCTGTAATTGATGTCGAATTGAGCGAGTTCGACTACCCATTTTAGCAATTGACCCGAGGCATCTGCCTTTTGAAGGGTTTGTCTCAGTGGATACCGAGCTGGGACCTCGATGGAATGGGCCTGAAAGTACGGTCGTAACTTCCTTGATACAACCACGAGGCAGTAGACAAGTTTTTCAATTGGTGCATAATTCTCTTCAGCGTTTACCAACCTTTTGCTCACATAATAAATCGGGAGCTGTATCTCGTTCTCCTCGCAGACAAGTGCTACACTGATGGCATGCCATGACACTCCTAAATAAAGGATGAGGACATCACCTTCCTATGGCTTAGAAAGAAGAGGGGCCCAGCCTATGTATTGTTTTAAGGATGAAAAAGCAGCTTCGCATTCCTCTGTCCATTCGAAGTGTTTAGCCTTTTTCAAGGCTTCGAAAAACGGCAAGCATCAGTCTGTCGCTTTGGACATGAATCTGCTTAGGGCTGTGACTCGTCCAGTTAAACTTTGGATATCCTTTGTTTTACTAGGCGACCTCATATCTACGAGCGCCTTTATTTTTTCAGGGTTGGCCTCTATACCTCTTTTGTTCACCATGAACCCCTAGAATTTTTCGGAAGCTACCCTAAAAGCACACTTCAACGGGTTTAGTTTCATTCAGAATTTTCTCAGAATTTGGAACATTTCATCCAGATCTTTTATGTGGTCAGAGACCTACCCGGATTTAATGAGCATGTCATCCACATAGACCTTCATGGTCTTCCCAATCTAATCTTTGAACATCGTATTGACCAGCTTTTGGTAAGTTGCTCCAGCATTCTTAAGTCCAAAGGGCATTACCCTATAGCAGTATAGCCTTCTATCCATGATGAATGATGTGTGCTCCTCGTCTTGCAGTTCCATGGGTATCTAATTATACCCGAAGTAGGCGTCCATGAAACTGATGAGCTGGTGGCTGGCTGTGGCATCTACGAGCTGGTCAATTCTTGGTAGAGGGAAGCTGTCTTTTGAGCAAGCTTTGTTGAGATCCGTGAAGTCTATGCATGTCCTCCATCTCCCATCCTTCTTCTTGACCAAAACGGGGTTGGCTACCCAGACCGGATAATGAGCCTCCTGAATGAACCTGTTCATCAGTAGCCTCTCCACTTCCTTCCTTAGGGCACATGAGCGTTCTGTAGTTAGGGGCTTTCTTTTTTACCTTACCGGCTGATGGAGGGGGTCGATGTTCAACTTGTGTGATGCAATTTTTGGACCGACCCCCACCATATCCTTGTGGCTCCAAGTGAATACGTCTAGGTTTGCCCTGAGAAAGTACGTTAACTTCCTTTTTATGCTAGGAGATAGACTACGCCTGAGTTTCAGTCGTCGCTGATCACCTGTCTCACCGATTCTGATCTCTTCAAGTTCTTCGATCGGTCTGATTTCCTTTTCTGCTTCCCAATCTCGTGGGTCGAGGCCGTGGCATCACTCAATCAAGTTCAAAGCTTGAGGTTCCTTACTAGAAGTCGCGTCCATCCTGCCTCCTCTGTCTCTGACCTTAATGGCATCTTCATAACATCGTCGGTCCGTATATTGTTCGCCTTTCACGCAACCAACCCCATTTGCTGTGGGAAAATGGACCATTAAAGTCCTTATGGAGGCAATCAGATCTAGGTTATTCATGGCCGATCGTCCTAGGATTATGTTGTAGGAAGACGGGCAGTCCACAATTAGGAAATCGGCCAAGATGGTGGATTGGCAGTCCTCTTCTCCTAGGGTGATGAGGAGTTTAATTCGTCCCATAGGGAATATTGCATCACCGGTGAAGCCAAAGAGAGGGTCGAGTGAGGATTCAAGATTGCTTCGGTTCAGTCCCATTTGGTCGAAACATCCCTTATACATTACGTTCACTAAACTATCGGTATCCAGCATGATTCTTCTTACCTCAGCATTGCCGACCTTAGCCCTAATGACAATGGCGTCGTTATACGGAGACTGAACCCCTCACTCATTATCATCTATAAAAGTGACAGACCTAGGGGGCCATCCTCACTTTTTTGGTAAGCCTGTCGTGCTCGTTGCCTTTAGATAAGACGTAGCTCGCATTTCGTACATACCGTTCCCGTGAGGCCCCAACGATGTGTGGTCCCCCATGGATCGTGTAAATGGTTCTGACCATTGTTACCTATTTTTGCTCAGCACCAAAAGGTGGTTGGGTTGCATATGGCCGAGATTGACGGTTCGAGGGCTGCACCACGTACCCTTTTAGACGGCCTTTTCGGATAAGATCTTTGAACGCGTCTCTAAGAGATTTGCATTCGAAGGTTGTATGTCCTATATCATTATGATAGGCGCAAAACCTGCTTGGGTCGTGTTGCTTCGGGGGAGTTAGCAGTGGCTTCGGTCGTCCAAAGTTCTCCCGATGCTTTTCTGCAATGTATATTCTCTCTAGGGTGTCAGTTAGGGCACTATACCTACTATAGCGGCCTCGAGATTCGTGTCGCTCCACCCTAGGTCTCTTCGTGGGATGCGCTTCCACATTATTGACTTGACTTGTCCAGTCTTTATCGTGACTTCCTCTTTTCCTGGCCCTACCAGAAGCCGAAGAGCTAGCATCAGCTTTTTGCTTGGACCCCTTTGAACTAAAAGTCTCTTCCCATCGAATCTCCTTGGTGGCCCACTCATAGAACTCCTATAATTTCTTTACTGGGGCTTTGTATATATTTTTGTGCAATTTTCCATCTCTATGAAGCCCAACTGAGATTGCAGTCAGAATGCTGTCATCAGAAGGACTTTCCACATTATTAACCTCACATCGAAATCTGGAAATATAATCTTTCAGCGGCTCGTTCCTTCTTTGAAAGATCGTGGCTAGGTGGCAGGATGGCACGAGTTATTTCTTTAGGGCCCCATACTGGTCTAGGAACTTTCCCTGACATTCTTCCCAGTTGCTGATGCTATGGGCCGGAAGACTCTTAAACCATCCCCTTGGCACATCCCCGAGGGTGGCCGAGAAAACTCAACATTTAAGTAAGGGATTGCTGGTTTGTAAGTCCATTTGAATGTCAAAGGAACCCAGGTGGTCGTAAGGATCGCTTCTTCCATCGTACGGCAAGATCGATGGCACCTTGAAGCATTGGGGGAGAGGTTCCATCTCGATCTCTTCGGACAACGGAGTTCTGCCCTCGTAATGGCTCAACCGGTCATGGGTTGAGGGGCTTTTTTCCAGTTTTCGCACCCTCTGTAACAACTCCTCAATCATCTGGCCTTGGACCTTGGGCCGCTGGTTATGGGCGTCGTCATGGTTCACCTTCGAGCTTTTTGCATAGCGTGGGTCTTTAGCTTGCTGGCTCCCCTGCCTCTTGTGAGTCTGTCATCCTTCCTCTTCCAACCTCAGGTTGGAGGAAAGATTTGAGTTGGCCTTTTGAATTTCTTCCTCGACCGACTGCCGCCTTCGCGCTGGCACCTCCGCCTAGGGTCGCCTGACCTCCTCAGTAGCAGGCGCATCCTTGTCGTGCTCTCTGACCCCTTGAATGTGGGCCCGGGCCATTGCTTCAACCACATCGACAAGCCTTTTCACCGTGCTCTCAAGTACTTCTTGATGTTGGCATAGCATCTGCACTCCATTCGCTTCTGATAGGGCAGAAGAAGTGCTTGCCAAGACTGGCTATTCCTCCTCAGGTGCGTTTCGTCGTCCTTCACCATGACCACCTGGTAGATTGGCGGCACCTGAACTCCTGGTTGTTCTACCCCTTGCCATTATGAAGGATGTGTAAGCAGTTGGTCCCACCAGGCATGCCAAAATGTTAATAGTTGATTTTGGTACTTAGTCAACAGAGGGTTCAAGAAACTGAGTTGCTACTCTATTGTCTAATGCGTGCAAATCTGTTGTATATTTCGAAAGAAGATAGGGGAGAACAGAAGGAGTTTTTATCGTGGTTCGGACAAAGTCTTGTTAGACCCTTACGTCCATGGTGAGTTGTATAATCTTCTTCAAAGGAGTTTTTCTTTACAAGAATTGCCTGAGAATTCCCCCATTCCTTTGTCTGTCCGTCCCCCTTTTTTATGGGGAGGAGTTACCCCAGACAGTATTAGTTTATTCGTATACAACTATGATTATATCTGTACAAGCATTAAATGCTAGACGACAAATAATAAATACTGGGTAAATCACTGTATGATTTTGGGGGGCTACGGGCTGATAAAGTGCTTTAGGCAGTGCTCATCAAGTACCTGAACGGTTCCCTAGGCATGGAGGAGAGCTTGCCAACGTCTTTGCCTTTTGGAACTTTGTGGTCGCATCCTCGGCGATCCGTTTGTGAGACCCTCGGCGGCCTTGTCTTATTTTGAGCCACTCCCTTTCTTTCTGAGTCTTCTATCTGAAGGATCCCCACAACATAATCCATGTTAGTAGGCGATTCTTCAAGAATGCAGTAAAACTCCACCAGAGTATAGGAATATGTCATAGATAGCGTGGCCTACTATGGATTACTGGGCTCTAGAGTTTATACTATTCTTTTGGTGCCAAAGTACAAATATGTTATTATAACTTTGTTTTTCCTCCGCTCTATTATTCTTACTTTTAAATGAACTTTAAGAAATGTTAATTTTCACTCATGATAAATTAGGTTACCGTGTGTGTCATTTTGCATGTTCTAATTTCATTTAAAAAATAATAATGCATTTTGATTTGGAAAGATAAGCTAAAAGATTATTTTTTAACACTTACTGCCTTTTGTCCTCTTCTCTTGCTTCCATTTCCTCTTTTGCTTCTTGGGCTTCATTTGTCTTCACTTCATGCATTGGTTCATACTTCAAGAGCTCTACTTTCCTTTTCAGGAGATTTGAGAGCATGCCTACTAAATTTGAAGGATCGAACACGCCACTCACAAATGTCATATTATTCTCCAATTGGATACGTACATTTTGCAGATATATAGCTCCTGAAGAAAAATAAATTATACAGTTCAAATCTTTAATTTATGACCCAAATGATGAAAGGAAAAAATACTCAATTTTCCAAGAGTAATTGCTCTTGTAACAACAACCTTATCTCAATTGTCATGTACAAATTACAAAAAAAAAAAAGAAATTAAAAAAAATTCTGAAGGGTCTAAGTATAATTTGCAAGATATATGTTCAAGTTGGAAAAGTCTTTCCTTACTTCTGACATGGAAATGGAAATTCCATGTTGGCATAGCCACTTGAAATGAGCCAAGCATATAAAAAAAATTAAAAATTGTGCAACAACTTTTAACGGAGGATATGTCAGATACAATTTCAAACTTATGCATAGTTTTCATTGTCAATTACAAAAGTTGAAAGTTGTAAAAGTATAAAATCCAATAATCTCAAACTTGAAATGGATAATTTAAATTTTCCTATTCAAATTTATGCATCATCATTGAAGACAAAAAAATAAAAAATAAAAAAGCACACTAGATAAGCACAAAAATGAAGGTTATGATATTAAATTACAATTGTAATTATCTCATTAATAAAATTACAAATAAATATGAAAAAAATGTCACCATTGTGAAATAAAATTATGCTTGCAAGGGAGAATTTAAAATGATGATATAAGGATTGGATTGAATAATTTGGTGTCTACAAAGCATTGGTGTATGTTATCTTTGGTATTGAGTTTTTCTTACTAGTATTTTTATTAATGATATTTCTTATATTTTAATGTTGTCCGATAATATTATGGTGATTAAAATGAACAAATCCTTTCAACTGCAAAGTGTATGGATTTGAATTTAGCACTTAATGTGAACAATCCACTTGTTCCCATGGAATCAAGTATGTCAAATGAAAGGATTGCTTATGAACAATGAGAGTGATATAATCACTCAAGCTTAATGTTTATCAAGTTTCACATAAGCAAGGGCTTTAGGAGTTCAATCCCTAATTGTGATAAGGTCGGAGCTTACATGAAAGTCATTGAAAAAAACAATCTGTTAGCTCTGATAAAGTTTTTGCTAGCACCTTAATAAAGAAAGCTTTTAGGCACAAGCTTGACAAAAATAGAAGTGCAAGTGACCACATTATAGAAATAAAGTATTTTGAACTTTTGACCATGTGTGTTCAAGAGAAAGAGATGTTGAAGTATAAGACATTTATAAATGTTATTTAGTGACTTATGATAAATGAAATGCATGTATTGAAAGAAGGTGTTCTTGATCAGAACAAGAATTCAATTACGCCTATAAAGGGTTATGGCAATAAGGTCAAATGCTTCTTCTGTTGAAAGAAAGGACAAATGCAAAAAGATTGTGCCAAATATAGAATTAACTCATAAAGAATCTCACTTGTGTTGTTTATGAATCTTATTTCATATAAGCTCTTAGCAATACATGGTGGATTGATTTTGGAACAATAATTCACATTGCAAATAACATACAAGGTTATTTTCTAAACCTATGAAATTCAGTGGGTAATGAGCAAGGCATCCATTATAGAAACTAGATGCATTCACATATGAAAGTAGTAGAGGCTTATAATGTAACATCCCTTAGGGTTAACTTGACTGGATTCAAACACAAGTCCAAAAGGGTGACCAGTTAACTATGGGCATGGCCCTTAAGTATAGACCAATTGATCAATTGGTTTTTAAAGGATAGTTGACTAGTCGGTGTTAGGTCAAACAAAACTCGACACATGAAATTCTAGGTTTCAGAATTCTAACGCAACCAGGCCATTGACCAGAGCAAAAATCCCTTGGGAAGAAGTCCTAGCACATTATCGATCAAAAAAATCAAATCTGAGATAAAATGATCAAATCAAATGCACATTCAATTTTCTTTTATACCATCCTTACATTTTGATTAAATTTAATCAATTAATTCTTTTAGATTGTGATGATTATGATAATAGATCCAAGCCTAGGATCTAAATCCAAAGTTCATATTAGAGATATAATCATGCATTATAGGCCACAGGAATTCCATATGATCAAGTGAGTGGGAATACTACCATCTAGCTCTCTTTTTCATATAAAGCATTTTTTTTTTAAATTACCCAAATGTATTTTGTGTGCTAGAAATTGGGAATATGATTGAAGAATTTAACCTATTAGAACTAGACCTAAATAAACATAGTTAATGATGATAATTCCATATTAGATCTATAAAGGTCAAAACTTGGATTAGACTAGGAATAGGTCTAGAATGTAAATATATATAAATTCAGGTATAGACTAGAATTTATATAGGAACTATATATACATAATAGAAGTGTGGAAATTATTGTCCTAGTTGATTTCATAAATGTTTAATTGGATAATGGCATGAAATGGAAAGACAATATTGATGTCAAGTTGAGAATATTCTCAGGAATCTCAACTTTACATAATATGAACTTAGAACATTTAGATACTATGATTTTCAAACATATTATAAAAAGGATAATTTTATATTTTCAAGTTTATATTTCTTCAAAAATTATTATTTCATAAGTCTCCAAATGATTTATTTATTAGAAATATTTTATGTAAATTATTTTATGTTATAAAGTTTTCTAAATTCAATTTATTTTATTTACAAAGGATGACATTTTTTATATTTCCTCATTGTTTTATTTTATATTGAATTTACAGTTTTGTTTCAAGAGAATAAAAGTTTCTTTAAATGGTAATATATTCTCATAAATGTCTTCATTCCATAACAATGTAGTATGCATTAGGAAGGGCATGATAAGTCATTAACATGTGAATGTGTTGTTATCTAGTGGACAAGGGTAGTAAAGGAACACAGTATCATTATACAAAGAAAAAGAATGATAAAAAGATGTTTGTGGTTATGAACTGACATGTGAGAGTTGAAAGACCTATGTGCATTAGGAGATATATTTATGTGATCACCCAGTAAGACAAAGGGCTTGGGATATGTGGTCACCCATGTGACTAGGGTCATGGGGTTAGGTATAATTAGACACAATTTATTAGGGATGTTATTCAATCAATGGACATTTTAGTATAAGTTTTCAATTTCAGGGGATATCACTCTTCCAATAATCACCAATGGCAGTATAATTATGTTTGTAGGTTTTACAAGGTCAATTATGTAGGACCTTCATAAAAAAAATTCATTATATAAGTTATGATTATGATAAAATAATAGTATTGATAAGATTGAGGATAGATAGAAAAAATATGCAAACTAGTTACAAAGGTATTGGAGATGATTACAATATAGTTTTTGAAATTATATTTATGTACATGTTTTCCAATACATTATATATATATATATATATTTACAAGTTTTACATTTATATGTATGACCAAAGGTTTTCAACCCAAAGATGGGTTAGTTATTTCTACTCATTGAGTAGTGGTATTCACCCCCCTTTATTAATATTTTTTAGGTTAATGGATTTATGAAAGTTATCTCAATAGGAGATACTTCAAAGATTCATGTGATTGAAATCAGGAATGCAGTTTTCTTAATATACTTTGGAGGTTAATTTTTGTCTAGCTACATAATGAATCCTTAGTCATAGATTTAGATTTTTAGTTAAAAAGTTTTATTTAAGTTTCAGAAAACTATGTAAAACTATGATTTTTAGTAAAATCATGCATATCATATGTTTTAGATAAAAGATGCTAAAAGTCATATTTTTCGCATTTATTTTTATGTTTTCAAATTATAAAGGATTTTTAGTAAAATTATGTTCATGGGTTTGTGAGTTACTGAAGGATGATTTGTGCCAGTTACACCTTCAGATTTTCAGATGTGATATACAAACTTGTTGGAAAAAATTAGCTTTCATTTGAATCTTGAAATGTTTTCATGTTTCTTTATTTTATAAAGATTTGGCTTCAATGTCTAGTTAATTTTCATGATGTTTCATTGATCTTTTAAAAGATAATCAAATTATTGGGTTAACACTTTTTGAAATTATAATTTTAATCCAGTCCCACTTTTGAATAAAGTATTTTGGCTATGCAAACATTGCTAATATTGGTATAAAGCATAGTATTGCTAATGAAAATTTCTCCATTATGTGGCACAAGAGACTAAAATAAATCTCCACTGATAGATTAGCATATAAAGAGAAAGTAGACTAACATGTCAACTAATGGTACCAAGAGGAGTTTTGGACTTCTTGAGACCATACATATGAATATCTGTGATCCATTCATACCCTTGTATAAATGGTTAGAGTTACTTTATCTCATTTATTGATGGTTATTCAAGCTTCATGTTTTTAAAGCCTTCTAAACAAGAAAGGGGAAAAAGAAAATCAAGATAGTAAGATCAAACATGGATGGTGAATATTATGATAGATACATAAGTAAGAGGTAACTATCATGTCCCTTTGCCATGATCTTTACTAAAGAGGGCATAATTATTCAATACTCAATGACAGGAACACCAGAACAAAATGGTGTAGTCAAAAGAAGGAACCATATGTTAATGGACTTGGTAAGATGCATGAT
>JANHAO010007997.1:0-19666 GCA_026873985.1 Saraca asoca | reverse complement strand
TAAATAATTATAATAAGGGTTTTGCTAAAACAATTGCCTAAAACTCATAGGTGGGATAATCCCAATCCTAGAGTAAGAATTTACTTATGCATGATTGAATTAATCAAAACAAATAATGAAAAGTAGATTATGATTAAAGATGTAACAAATGTGCAAGATCAAGAATGCAGATACAAGAAATAATCAAGAACAAAAGAAAAGATGTAATAACTTTAAAAAAATAAACAAAGAGAGAAAATAAGATTAATAAAGAAAGATGCAAGAACATAGAATGAATAAATATGCATCAGATGAATGAAAACAAAATTAAAAGAAGCGATAGAATAAGCATATCAATGCAAATGTGAAATAAAGAAAATAGAAGAAGTAGAAGAAAAAGAACATGAAAGATGAATATAAGAGAAGAAGAAAAGTAAAAACAAGAACTTCTAAATTAAACTTGCAAACTCTTAAAACTAGAAACAAGAAAGCTAAAAGAACTATATAAAAGAAAGCCTAAAACAAACGAAAAGAGAGAACTAGCCTAAACCTAAAAGAAGGATTCTAAACTATAACATAGCATATGATACGGTATGACTAAAATTGATTACAAGGGCCCTATTTATAGCTTTTTTCATGTTCACTATGGATGTGCTTCATAAAATGGGCTGGGTGTGCTTCATGAGAAAGGATTTATCAATTTGGCCACATCAGGTTGTAACACGGCCTACCCGTGTTGTGTAGCACGGTCGTGTTACGTGTTGTTTCTTCAGATTTCTTCGTAATTCTTCTTTCAGACTCTAGCACGGCCTGGTTGTGTTGTGTAGCATGGTCGTGCTCTATGCTTGGCTTTGAATTTCTTCAAATTTCTCTCCCGAGCTCTCTTGCAGCACCTAACACAGCCTGGGTGTGTTCCATAGCATGGCCGTGTTAGGTGATTTCTTTATATTTTCCTTGATTCTTGCTTGTTTCTTTACATGGCTTCTTCTTCTTTCTTTTTCTTGTCTAGATGTAACTTCATTCTCTGAATTTCTTCCTTCTTTTCGGCCCTTTTCATCATCTTGCATGAGAAATACAAACTCAGAGTAGTATCTAGGACAAAACATAAAACTAAGGCAAAAACATTAAGAAAACATAAAATGTTATTAACAAAATGGACAAAAACTATTTTGTTTTTATGTACTTTTTCCCATTTATCATTTACAAACTTATATAAGTTTAAGTCAACTAAAACTCCTTTTAATTTAAACACAATTTCATCAAATTGTTTAAACAAATTTTTAGATCAAGATTAGCTTATGGCAAAGCATCATGACCACCCAAATGCTAGGAATAGATTTATGGAAATTAAAACCTTTCATGACAAGATGTTAGTGTGTAGTTCAATCCATTCATCTCTTAATATTCTAATTGGACATAGAGTATGGTTTAAGTGTCAACCTTATAAACATCCAATCTAGGGTGTATGTTTGATCATGTGCTATCTCACAATCATTTATACATAAAACTCCTTTTTAGTATCATTAATTGATTATACATAAAACTTCTTTTATGCATTAATCAATACATAGGCCTAAGATTTTAATCATAGCATAAGTGTCAGAACATCTTTTGAATATTTTTCCTTGTTATCAAGCAGGATGAATCCTATCTTGATTAGTCACTGCCTTTATATACTTCATGGTGTACCCATAATTATTCATATCTACTCTTTAAGAGTTCAAGCTTAAAATAAAATCAAAGTACACAAGTCCATAAATAAGATATTGTATTGATCTTAAGTCTAAGGATCACTTACATCACTTTTCACATAAGAAGTCCATTGACATATGGTAACATTATATATGGTTTCTCATGATAGGTCAATCCAGTCATATGTTCTCTAACATATACACATATGTTTGTCCAAATATCTCCATATTGAACTGTGTATGAGATCACCACATTCTTCAAAAGCATGTGACATAATATATGTTAGTTTACTCATGAATAATTGATATCCTATTTTTCTCAAGTATTCCATAACCATGAATATTTAGAAATTATAACTATATATACAAATAATCTTATAATTATAATCTCCATTACAATTTATTTATACATAATTACAACTTCAAGGACTTTATCCAAGATTGTGTGTGTGTGTGTATGTATATCACACATACATATATTTAAGACTATATTGACAAAGAGACCAAAATATAATGTTTGTTAAATATGCTAAGACATATAGTGTTCATGCCATTACAATCAATTATCTCTAGGGTTTATTGTCGATTGATAGGGTTCTAGTATCTCAACCTTTTTGTTTTTGCTTATCACTTATTTTCTTTGGAATCTGATAAGTCCCCTAATACTTTATTGCGATATCTTGAAATGCAACTTGTTTTTTGCCATTTTTATTCATTTCACCAAAATAATCTTGCTTACATTTGGATGCATGTAAATCATGTTTTTAATATTCCAAAAAATAATTTTTCATTAAAATGAATGATCAATTTTTTTGTCAAATAATGGTTGAAAGGGTTAGCCGTACTACAAGTATCCAAGAAAATGGAACATTATTTACATGAAGAAGAAAATATACAATGGGATTCACAAAAATTGATTAAATAGGAATTAGTGATAAGCCTTAAAATAACTAGTGCTAGTTGTCCCTATGCTTGTGAACACCTATTGATTATAGAAGTAAACATTGAATTGCCTTATTATCTATTGAGTTATGAACATCCTGGACAGATCAAATACAAATAAAACATGCTTCAAGCATAATACTTTTTCATGTTATCTGCATTGATAGGTTATGGCAATTCCTCCCCATCCATTTTTGCAAGGTTCAAATCTCCTTTGGAAAAAGCCCTTTTATGACAAAAGGTCTTTCATAGTTACGCATCCATTTACCAAGTCTATCCCTCTAAATTGAAAGTATCATTCTCAATACCAAATCCCTTTCCTTGAATTGGCAGGGGTACACTGTCTTAACATAAGCTCTTATCAACTTTTTTTGGTAAAGCTTTCCGTGGCATAGAGCTACCATTCTTTTTCCTTCAATGAATTTCAATTAGTCATATTGAGGTCAAACCCATTCTACCTTTTCTAGCTATGCCTCCATTAAAATCCTTAATGAAGGAATTTCAACCTCAATGGGAAGCATTACCTCTATACCAAAGCAAATGGAAACATCTCATGCCAATCCATGTACATTGTTGTCATTTTTTGGATGATCCTTTTAATATTTTTATTAGCTACTTCTATAGCTCCCTTCATTTTAGGATGATATGGACTGAATTGGGATGCTTTATCTTAAATTGTCCACATATCTCTATCATCATCTTATTGTTGAAGTTTGTGGTGTTATCAATCACAATTCTTTATGGTAGGTCAAATCTTGTTTTATGAATTTCTGAATGATATATCTAGTAACGCTAGATAGAAGGCAACTTCAACCCACTTTGTGAAATAGTAAATGGCTACAAGGATGAATCGATATCCGTTTAAAGCATTTAGTTCAATTGGACCTATGATATCAAGACCCTACATCAAGAATGGCCATAGTGCAAAAATGAAATTTAGTGACATAACAGTATGAATTTTGTCAACATAGATTTGACATTTGTGACATTCCCTCACATGATTGATGAAGTCACTTTCCATTATCAACCAAAAGTAGCCTACTCTCATAATTGTTCTTACCATAGCATGCCCCTTTTGGATTGCACTTTATATATTACTTGATATCATGATACTAAGGCTTTCTATTAGGTTCTTCAACACTTAAGCAATAAGATTGCAAATCTTGGTTTTTAATTCTGATAACATGTGTTTGATCATTGCCATTGACTTTGAACATAGAGGATAATGTTGCTAAAACATCCATGATTTGATTATTCTCTCTTAGGATATAATGGAAAGTGATTTCTCTAAAATGTTATGACAACTTCATTATATGTCTGTGATATAGAATTGGCTTGGCATCTTGAGTTTCCTAATCTCTCAATTAGCATATTACAAGTGTAGAATCTCCATACACCTTTAAAACCTTGACTTCCAAATCTAACATAGCTTGCATACCAATGGCACATACCTCATTTTTAGACATATTATTTATACAATCAAAGCATAACTTGGCTGTGAACAAGATAGTTTTCTTCTTAGAAGAATTTAAAACAACACCAACAATATCATACCTTAGTGCATTAAAGGCTCCATCAACAACAACGACCATTCTTCATCATTGGGTGATTTATCATTATTGAATAGTGCCATTATCTCTTCATCTAGAAATTCATATTGCATAGAACCATAATTTTCAATAGGCGCATTAGCTTGAAAATCAACAAGTGCACTACCATTTATTGCCTTCTAGATGACATAAGCTATGCCATTTTTAGACAACAACATTTGCCATCAAGCAAGTCTTCTTGTTAAAGCATGTTTTTTGAAAATGTACTTGATTAGATTCATCTTTAATACAAGCCATGTGGTATAACACAACATGTATTGTCTCATGCAAAGAGTTGCCCATGCCAAGGTATAACAAATACACTTCAAGAGAGAGTATTTGGACTCATAGCTTATGCACTTCTTACTTAAATAGTAAATTGCTTGTTCTTTTCTTCCTGATTCATCATGTTATCCTAGTACATAGCTCATGGATTCTTCAAGCATAGTTAAGTACATGATAAGGGGTTTAACTGGTGATGGTGCTGGGAGAATTTTAAAATATTACTTAATCTTTGTGAATGCTTCTTGGCATTTCTCATTCCATTCCATGGTCTAATTTTTATGTAAAACCTCAAACAATGGATCACAAATAGCCATTAATTGAGATATGAACCTAGCAATGTAATTCAACATCCCTTAGAAACTTTGAACTTCTTTCTCGATGCATGATATTGGCATATCCAAAATAGCATGAACATTTTCAGGGTTAACTTCTATTTCATTTTAACTAACCATAAATCCATATAGTTTTCCCGATCTCACTCTAAAGATGCATTTTGTAGGATTTAGTCAAAGTTAACTCTTCTTTAGCCTTTTAAAAAGTTTCTATAAATCAATAATATGATCTTCTTCACTTTTTAATTTGGCAATCATATCATCAACATAAACTTTTATTTTTTTATACATCATGTCATGAAGTAAAGTCACCATTGCTCTTTAATAGGTTGCCCTAGCATTTTTCAACATGAACAGTATTACTTTGTAACAAAAATTGCCCTACAAAGTGATAAATATAGTTTTCTTCATATCTTTAGGATCCATCTTGACTTGATTATACCCATAAAAAAATGTAAAGGAGAATATTGAATGCTTAGCAATGTTATCAACAAAGACATCGATATATGGTAATGGAAAGTCATCCTTAGAGCTTGCTTTTTTCAAATCTAGATAATCAATGCACATCTGAACTTCTCCATTTTTCTTAGGTATTGGAACAATGTTGGCAACCCATTTTGGATATTTGGCAATTATAAGGAATCTATAATCAAATTACTCTTTAACCTTTTCTTTGATCTTTAGAGACATATTAGGCCTCATGCACCTTAACTTTTGCTTCATTAGCTTTCATTTTGGCTTTAATGGTAACTTATGGATAACCACATTTGTGTCCAATCCTGGCACATCTTGATCTGAGCAAGCAAATATACCCTTATATTTGTGAAGAAGCCTGATCAAGTTTTCCTATACATCTTTTCCCATCAAAGTATCAATCTTGACTTCTTTCTTATCCTCTTTGTTCCCAAATTAATTTCCTCATTTGATTCTTCATGAGATTGGATCTCTTTCTCTTCTTCCTCTACAAGCCCTAAGAGTTTTGTATAAGGGTCAATTTCTTCTTCTTCAATCTCATCATAATTAATAGAGCAATCAAAGTTACATGTAGGGGTTATAAAACTATCATTCTTAAATAAATCACTTTGAAACCTAAATTAAAAAAAAAAGAGAAAAAAATAAATAATCAAAACTAAAAATGCATTTTTATTTAAAGTATACACTGAAAGAAACATGTAAGCCCATTTTACATATAGCATCCTAAGGCCTTGGGTAAAGCCTTAGTGGAAACATGGATCTACTCTAAATAAAACTCTAAGACAATAAAAAACTAGGAGATATCCAAATTGTTAAGCACAAAGCCTGGGGAGGAAGGGCACACCAAGCCTACACTTTCGTTGGTAGAGTTTCCATCTCGATTGCTAGAATTTGGTTAAAAAGGTGATTCTTGCACTCTTTGATGTCACATATAAAAATTCTTTCATATCTAAGCTCCCAATTTTCTAGGCACACCATCCTCTTTTTCTTCTTTCCATTGGTGATCCTTATTTTATTAACTCTTGTGGGCTTGTATCCTAACCCAAAATTTTCAAAATTCTTTGATAGTTTAAGAGGTTTCTTTTTACCTTGCCTATATTTCCCTAATCCATTTGTTAGTTTAAGCTCATCTTCCAATATTACGTTAGCCAACTTACAAGCACCACAAGCAAATGTGGTGTTAGGGTTTGAGCCCTTTCTTGGATGTAAAAAGCATTAATGATCTCAAAAGTTTGGAATGTACTCTTAATAGCCTCTTTTGTGACCTTAATATATAGAGTAGATGTTAGTTTAGTAACAAGCAAATCTTCTTCTCTTGATGCCACCACCAATTTATTTTCTATTATAAATTTCACTTTTCGGTGTAGGGTGGATGGCACTGCATTTGCTGAATGAATCCATAGTCACCCAAGTAGACAATTACAGGCTGTTGTGATGTCCATCGCTTGGAACAATATATTTAAAACATTTGGACAAATTTAAATTGGATGTTCAATATCACCAATAATTTTTCTTCTTGTACCATTGAGAGCTCTTACTATCATAGTGTCGGGTTTTATGTAGGATCCATCGACTAGAAATTTAGACAATGTTGATCCTGATATCATATTTAGTGAAAAGCCATTATCTAAAAGAACCCTTGCTATGATGTAGTCTTTGTATTTTACAGAGATGTAAAGTGCCTTATTATGGCCCAATCGTTCAAACGGTATCTCATCATCAATGAATGTAAGATAATTATCAACTATGATGTTACCAATAATACCACCAAGCTTTTTAAGGGAGATATCATGATAGATATGTATCTTAAATTTTTTAAAATCAATTTTAGTAATAAAATGGCTTTTTAGAAAATCTAAAAAGATAAATTTGAGAATTTCAAGAACTTCAAAACTATCATTTTTGGGCTATAGAAAGTCCAGATATAGTAGAAGTAGATTACAAGAATTTTAGGAAACCTCAAGAGATTGAAATTCCTATTTTTGTATGTTCAAAAAATAAAATTTGTATTTTTAGGATTTAATTTTTGGAAAACTTAAAAAAGATCAAAATTAGGACTACAGGTGCCTAGTGAGTATAAAATTATAATTGTTATGAAGATAATTAATTTAACTAATTTGTGTTAAAATTTCATAGTTGCTGGCGATTGGTGAGTACATTAAGTTCAAATTCCAATCGAGAAAATAGAAAAAGTTGCTAAAAGGGAAATTGGTCAACTTATAATTAATAGAAAGTTGACTTGATTTTTTCCATTTTGGCCCTTAAAGCTAGTTGTCTTTTTCTTTTTCAACCTATCTCCCGGTTGTTCCCATGCAACTCATATTTCTTCTTCACAAATAAACTTTCTCTCTCTACATTCACACACTCTCTCTCTTTAAGTAAGTCACTCAACTTTTATTGTTATTTTTTCTTATTTTTATTGTTGATTCCTTTCTTCTTTCTCTTTAATTTAATATCAAAATCATGTTGAATCATTGAGTAAAATCTTAGTGATGAATTTTTGAAACTCACAGTTACTATTCATAATACTATTCAACCTATGAACTCACCTGAATTTTTCAGAAAGTTTAGAGCTTGAATCTTATATATTTAACTTGTTTCTTTACAATGAAACCATAATCTAGTTATATTTGATTGTTTGGTGGAAGAAAAACCTTGAAATAGCTAAAAAGCTAATATACCCTTCTTTTTGGTTTATGAAAAGTATTGAGGATTTTTGGTTGGATCAATTGTGTTCTTATGTTACCAGCCTATATGTGAGTAATTCTTACCTTTCTTGTGAATTATAGTGCATTTGTTGCTTGTGATCTATTATATGATGATGCAAGTTAAGGAAAAATAGGTATTTATAATTTTGTGATGAATTTTGGGTGGAATGAATTTGTTCATATAATAGTTAGATTTCTATTAAAATAACTGAGTTTTATACATGTTTAAGGTTTCAAAACATGTTACGTTGGATTCCTAAGACGTGATGTAAGACTAAAAGTTATTTCCCCTATTTTTTCTGATATTTTATTGCAAACCCAGATTGTGCAATTTGAATCGCAACTTTTACACTCAACTTATGATTATGCTCATAGAAATCCAACATTTTTATTCCTAAGATTTGAATCAAACCTTCCTGCTCTATTTTTTCAATTCTGATCATGATTTAGATCATATTTGAATTTAGACTTCCTAAAAGATTGCAAGTTTTAGCCAATAAAGTTGCATTTACAATTGATTTTCCTTGAGTTGAATCAAATTTTAAGCTTGATTCTAATCGCACCTCCAAAAATTTTCACATTTTTTGGCTCAATTCCACTTCTTTCCAAGATATTTCCTATTCCTTTTAGTCTAATCTAATATTAATTCTAACTATTTCAAAAATAATAATTAAGAAAACTTAAATGAGTAACTCGTAAGCTGGTATGAATAAATCTAATAAATATCTATACATTAATATTATTATAGTAATCCTAGTTGCTAATATGGTAATGGAATGAGAAATGTATGATTGAAATCATAATTGAATGAGAATGTTATGATCTAGTTGTCGTGAATGATATTGTTTGAAGCTTGATAATTTTCCAT
This sequence comes from Saraca asoca, assembly GCA_026873985.1. Lineage (NCBI taxonomy): Eukaryota > Viridiplantae > Streptophyta > Magnoliopsida > Fabales > Fabaceae > Saraca > Saraca asoca. Next base: position 10,798 of record JANHAO010007997.1, on the reverse strand, counting down.
GAGATATGGGATGGTATATGGTGCATGAGGAATGGTGATAATGAGATTATGATGGAAACATGTCTTATGTGATATAACTATTATGAGCATGATATTATTGATAGCTTGAATAGCTCTCATAAGACTTAAAATGTGATTGATAAGATATGATAAGGAAAAAAAATCAGATCCTGGATCTACACATTCTGATATGATGAGTAAAATAAGGTTAGCTTGGAGAGATAAGATTGGGATTATGCAAGATAAGGCTAGATCGAAGCAACAAGGAGATTTATTATTTTTATGCAATTTGCTTTTAACAGCTTTATTATTTTATGGAATGTTGAAATGTCATATAATGTGCTATTTACAAGGTGATATAAAATCATTCAAAGGTGAGTCTCTGAAACTTAACAAATTGTTTATGAGATTAGGTATGAGATATGATTGCCTGGTTATGATGTTAATGCATACATATGTTATTTTGTTAGACAAATTCATAAATTTAGTATAAATTTATTTCACTAAGCCCCAGACTCACTCTCCTGTGGACTATTTTTTTTTTCAAATTCTCAATATATAACAATTATACCTATCTCTGAGAAATAAGATGAATAACAAACCAATGGAGATTACTGTTAATACTTTCACCACCATGGTAGATAATCTACTAGGCATGTATGAGATTAGGGTTCATTATATAGTAATTCTATGTCTAGCCAACTATGAAGTCTTACACAAGGTGGAAATCATTCCTTTGCGACCCCCAAATGCATTGTTAATGATAGCCTTAGGATAGTTTTATCCTTAAGGGATTTATAATCCATATATTTTGCTAACTACTTGAAACATATAAATAGCATGGCCATAGAGTCTTTGAGGACATAATTAGTCTAACCTATACTTCTAATCCTTGATAAATTATAAATTAAACTAACTTTCATTTTGCTTTATCCTTGAAGGATATATAGGGTGTTGTAGAAGAATGACTTATAGAGCTAGCCAATGGAATGTGTGTTTGAAAAATTGTTGCATAACCATGAATACAATTATTAAATGGACATGTGCCTTAATAGGCAATGTCCTTGTACATTATATAGGCAAGAATATATCAAAGTGACTTTCTACTACTTGAGTTTCTGATTCCTTAACTAAGTAAATAAACTAAAGTAAATTGGATTAAGGTAAATTGAAGCAGGTACGGGTGTAAATGAATAATGAAAAAAAATTATAGGCTAGTGTTTATTAATTAGGAAATTGATATTCATACCAGTCATGACTAAAAAATTGGGTCATGACAAGACATAAGCTTAGTTCAACACCTTTACTAATAGCTGCCTATGTGACTCAGAATTCAAAAATAATGATAACAACATGCAAGTGTACGATTCAACTGCTCCATCACTTTGTAGTCACTTTGCTTAATCAGTTTAAAGAATTCATAAGTGTCTTCTTTTAACACATTTTTCTTTGATGCCTTGGGCTCCTTTTTGCCTTCTTTCATAATAATTTCCTCTATTATCTTTTTTTCTTTCCCTTTTATCTATCTTTCTAGTTATTTAATTCTCTAATTTCCTAACTCTTTAGGATTGTAACAATGGCCATTGTGAGTAATCCTATTAGTCCCAAATATGTTGGTAATAGATGATGCTGAGACACAATTGGGTGTTGTCATGATAGGTGCATGATTGTTGTTTGGAAAACCTTGACAAGTGTAATTCCATGGCACCTCATTTTTCTTCTTATAAGCAAAAGGCTTAGGTACTTGAATTTTAATAAAGTGTAAGAAGCAGATACTTAAAGAGGTGATGAAGTTGTATTTTGGTTGTAATGAATTATCAATGTTATAGGAGAAAATTGAGAGGTTTAAGTGCCATTAACCATGTCACTTCCTTCAATCACATTTGATTGGTCTTTTCCAACACTAGAGCCTATTTGGACAAGTTGCTCATCCATCAACTTTTGAAGTAACCATTTAAACTCAACACATTCTTTAATGGTGTGCCTTTTTTTACCACTATGGAAATCACACACCATTTTGTTACCATGCTCATACTATTAGGTGTCAAAATTGAAGGAATTTCAGGTTAAAAAGGGCCTTAAAAATAAACATCATTGGCATCTTCACCTTAGACATCTTTCTCTTAATAGTTTATCTCGACCCTCTTTCAATAGTGTTTACTCTTGAAATGCTATAGTCAAGCAAAAGGCTGTGATTCATATGAGGTGTTTCTGTCATTCCCTCAAAGCTCAACCATTTGGCATCAAGTAAAGATTGCACTTTACTTTTGAAAGCTAGACAATTCTCAACAGAGTGACCTATAGCTTTAACATGATAATCACATTGAGTGTTTAGGCCGCACCACCTCACGTAAAGAGGTTCCATAGACTTCATTAAGGTTAAAGCAACCATTCTATTTTAAAGGAGTTTTGAGAAAAGCTTAGTATAGGATATTGGGATAGGATTATATTGGATAGACCTCCTCTCTTGGTCATGATGACCTCTTCTTGGGTTAGTATTCTGGCATAGGTTTTGATTTACAAGTTATGGCACTTGTGAAGGAGCTCCTATGGTAGTTGTTTGAGGGAATGGGCTATTATAGCATAAGGTTAAGCAAATGAAAAGTGTGAGGTGGAAGTAATATACAAATATTGCATGAATTATAATTGAAATGGTTAAATGGAAGGTGATTGGTTAGGCAATGCTTCTTATGGATTTCCTTTTTTTTTCCTTTCTTAGTTGGTAGCATGCACCTTGCCTTCCTTTGTCTTATTGACTATAAGCTTCTTTGCACCCATTATTTTAATAGAATTATCAACAATTCTACTAATTTTCACCCATACTCAATCCTTTCTCTAATGGTAACAAGATCAAAGAAGTTTGATGGCATATTACTAATTATTCAGTCATTGAAAGATGTGCAAAGAGTGCCAATGAATGTAGACACTATCTCTTTATCAAAAAGAGGTGGATGTACTTAAGCAACTAAATCCCTTTATGGTTGAGTATATTCCTTAAATGTTTTAGTGATCTTCTTCTCCATATTCTAGAATTATATTCTACTAAGAGTCATATCAATATTGTAATGTTATTAGCTGAAGAAAACATCAACAAAGTCTTTCTAGTGTTGCAACTTATTATGTCAAGCTTTGTGTACCATTCGGAAGCAATACAAGTCAAGCTATCTTGAAAGATATGAATAAGAAGTTTGTCATCATTAGTGCAAGATGCCATTTTTCGATAATATGAAATTAGGAGATTCATTGGACAAGCAAACCTATTAAACTTTTCAAACTCAGGTACTTTAAACTTAGGAGGAATACCTACATCAGGTACTAGGCATAGCTTCTCTGCATCCATGAGTCCATATCTATTAGCCCTTTTTATTGCTTGTAGTCATTTTGATAGTCCCAGTAAAAGATGTAAAATGTGAAAAACAAAGATCTTGCCCTTATTTCTTTAGGGGAATGTACATACACCTTAGTTTAATATGGTTTTTTCTTTCGAATTTAACAAGAACTATAAATTGTTGCCTTGTATTGAGAGGTGCAGTAGACAAATAATCAGTTTAATACAAAAACAACAGATTTAATAATTATGCAGAAAGAATTTAGATGTAAGAGCAAAAAGAGAGATTAAAGACACAAATTTTTAAAATGGTTCAACTTGAATTGAAATTGTAATTTAAGTCAACTCCATTTGGATCATTCCTCAATCAAAAGACCTCTTTATTAAGAAAACAATCAAGATTAAAAAGGGCTCCAGAAAGACCAGTTCAAAAACAAACACAAGAATTGAAACAAGCTCTTGCTAACCTAGGAGAAACCACAAGAATTGAAACAAGCTCTTGCTAACCTATACAAGATTTCTACTGCCCTAGAAACCTTAAAAGAAAAAAATGAAACAAATAAAGGTAAAGTAAGAAAATACAATACCACTAATTTGAGATGAAATCTCAAACAATCAAGATGAATTCTATAGAGCTTCTATTTAATCTTTTGAATGATTTGAAAAAAGTAGTGAGATGATAGCCAATCTTGTTTTTCTTAATTTTCTTAGAGAGTTTCACACTTGAAGGAAGAAGAAAACTATTAAAATTTGTTGAAAATTGAAAGCAATTGGGCTTTTATAACTACTATAGCCAACTGTAATAGAATAACTAACTTTCAGTTGATGAACAGATTCATGAATCAACTCAAAGTGGTTACAATTAATGAATCGATTTGGTAATCGAATCTCAATCCTTTGACATCAAGTCTTGAATCGATTACTAAATCGATTCAGGCAAAATTTCTAACCTTCGATAAAAAGTATTTTTTAGAACTTTTCTTCATGAATCAATTCCAAGATGATTTTTCACAAGTTCTTCAGTGAATTGATGCATGAATCAATTCATAAGTTCAAAAATAATTTTATAAAATTTATACTTGTGAAAAAATCTTTAAAAAGACTTTGTTTGAAAAAATATCTTCAAGTGGTTTAATTGTATCTCACTATATTTCAAAAGTAATTGAAGCAAAACTCATTTGAATTCATTTACAAAAGATCCTATAAAAATAAAAATAAATCCTAGATCCTTGGATCTTCTTGAATCATTTGCTTTGAACCTGCAAAACAAATCAAAAACACTAAAGTATACTATCAAATAAAATTGTTTTTCAACATTAATACTAAGGAAAATATGTAGCTAGGGTAACCTAAGCTAACATATTGTTCCAAAACTTCTAACTTCTCTATGTTTTTAAAGCCATCATTTGAATTTTGCATAATTTTCTTATGATTATAATCATGGTTTTTAGGTGAGTCTTAAGGTTTTCCCATTGTTGTGAACTAAAAAGGTGGAATAAGATATTGATATTGGAACCCTGGGGATGGATATGGAAAAAGTTGAAGAATGGATAGTGGTGGATTACCCTTGGGTGGATTTAGTCCTGATGGTGGAGGCGGGTTAATGTCATGAGGCATAAAATAAGGAGGAAATTCAAGGCTTTTAGACAGAGGCATATCTTGATCTTGATTTTGATTATTTGATGAGGGTCGCTTATTGTCATTATCTTTTTCAATAAAAAAACCCTCACAATCCTTGTGAGTTATTCCTTCAATACATTGATGTCCTTTTTCATTTCCTTTTGAACTCTCTCTTGTTCATATATGACCCTTGCTTAAGAATGGGTCCTATATGAGTGTCGTGCTAGTAATCTTTGTTTTTTAAGATGAGCTATGATGTTATGCCCTTTATTAAACCTAAGTTAAACTTAAATGAATGCAAAAAGAGACATAAGAAAAATGATGTTTAAAAAACATGCATTGATGTTATGATGTGAATCTATCTTGTAAAAATACCACCAAAGAGACATTCATTTCATACTAATTATACAAAGAAAAACATAGATAGTTCATTCATTGCAAAAGCATATTACTATTACAAACAAAGATAGCTTTCAAACTTTTAGTAGAATCTACCTAAGTATTCCAAGTTCTTGAAGACATCAGCTAGGAATCTTTGTGTCCAACTTGGCAAAAGTCTTGCTAATTCAATTATTGTTAAAGCTTATGGTATTTTTCTTCAAATTGTGTTATTCTTTTATACCAATAGTTATCATCTGGCAACAAAAAGTTTTGTTAGATATATCATTGAATTTTATCATGATAAGCAACTAATTATTAGTTTATGCTTAGCAAGTCTAATAGAAATGATAAATTGATGTGGTCCTTTCTTGCAACATACTCTTTGAGACTTTGACTCTTTTCTTTGAGCTTTTTGGTTTCATGATATGCCCTTCAAAGTTCTTCATGATATTTGGAAGCTTCCTTCTTTTTGTGGTCTTGAAATTCTTGTACCATTTTCTTAGCTTGAGTAATTTTACTAACTTATGTATCTTTCTCAAATGACAATCTCTTGTTCTTAGTGACTAGCATAGCTTAATTCTTGCACAACTAGTGATACATCACCTCATATCTTGCCTCCTTTTCAGCTTAATAATCAATTGGTTCATCAAACACATGTATTGATAGTTAGGGACTATGCATTTTAGGAGCAATAAAGCCCTTTCCTTTGCTAGATGGCCATGACATAAGGCCATGGGTGGTCGTGTTATTGCATGAGCTAACTTCCACATGTTGTACAAATGTCCATGCCTCAATTGCTTCTTTGACCTTTTAGGTTACCTCTTGATCTTTATAGAAAAACTTTACATTTGATAATCCACAGGTAATCAATATGAACTACTTAGACCTTAGTTGCCTTCTAACCATAGTAGGTGCATAGCTTGTTACACCCTAAAGGCCATTGAGTGGGTCCTATGGTTTTTTCTCATATGTATACAAGATTGGAACATGATACATCTAAGAATCTCTTCATAAGACATTTCCCATCTTTTTAAAGTAAATGATCCATTCACTTCTGATTAACATCTTGTATGACCATTGAATTCTTGTTTGAATAAATGTGTGACTTGAATTCAATCTTAGGATATTGAAAACAACTTAGGTTAGGGAAGTGACCAATCATCCATACAGCTAAAATTGTGCACATCCATAAAATCCACCTCTTCCTTCCATCCTACAATGATTGAGGGACCAAATTGTCTCAACCAAGATTATTGGGACTGAATTGACATTATGCTAAATTTTCTCAAATAGCTTAATGACATAACCATAAATTTACCCTTTTATTTTAGGAAACAATACTAACCCATAGATGGCTAGAGCTAGAATGGCTTAGCCTTATCAATATGCTCTTTGATAAATTTTATCAAGTAATCATATGGTAGGCAATAACTATCACCTTTCCTTTTCATATGCTTTTTCAATTCACATGTTTTGACTTCCATTAAATTTGACAATTACCGCTTAGCCCTTTTTCCATCTCAGAAATGCATTTTGTCTTTCACTACATTTTTTATATCAAGTAATGCATCACATTCTTTAGTCATTAAGGTCATGTCATGTTGATTGAATGTGAAATTAATGAGTGTAATATTTATATATTTTATATCTCTTATACATTTAGTTTTTTTCATGATTATGTGCAAATTAGATTATTTGTAAGTGGTTTCATCATTTGGTCAAATTTACAACTAATTTAGATTAATTCAATAATTTGACATTATTTCAGACTTTTGGTTGTACATGAAATTCTAGACCTCTAATTGGGTCAATTCTTATATCACTGGAAAGCTAAGAAAAATGGCTACAATTTTTATGCAAAGTCCCAAGCCTATTTTGGATGTTTAATGGGTCAAAATTAACTTGAAATTTAAAGTAGAGTACAAACCTGCTGATCCTAAACCAGTTATGGTATTTTTATCATATTGGAAGCTCCAATCCTTCAAATAATGCAAATCTAAGCTCATTGGATAGCTAAAATCCACATATACAACATTCATAAAGGCTCAAGTTGAAAATATGTCATTTCAAAAGAGTTATAGGGGTTATGAACATGAAAGGTAGAATTTGTTATGGGTTGGTCTGCTTTACAGAGCCTATTTTGGGATTTGATTCATAAGTTAGTTAGAAACCTCCATTTTAAGTAAGGCATAGGCCATTAGATTGTTGAGAAATAGGGCTATGACTCTCATGAAGACACCAAAGTTTACTTATGCCCTTATCCAACTCAATTTGGTAGCTTAAGTAGAGAAGAAAAGAGCTAATTAAAAAACCTAGCTAAAACACTTGGAAGGGGATTCTTTCTATTTCTCTAACTTAGTAAAGAGGGAGGAGCACTCCTAAAAAAAAGAACACTTGCTTCTTTCAAGTATTTTTCTTTATTTTATTTTCATTTTTAATTCTCTTGTAATGAGTAGCTAAACTCTTCTTTTAATTCAAGGAACATTTTGCTTCAATTTAATAATGATTAAGAGATTTAATCTGTATTGTTGATTTATTCCCCATTTGGTTACCTATTGTTTCTTTGTCTTAATTGCACATGATGATTACCTAATAGGGCCCTTCATTCATTGTCTATTATGATTATTTGTTTGCTTAAACTTCATAATTTGTAATTCTTATGATAGTTTAGTGAAGTAGCAATTAGGTGTTATGATTATGCATAGGTGTATGATTGTTCAACACCTAAGGGAAACGTAGGATGGACTAAATAATTATGCACTGGTGTATGATTGTTATCTAGTCTTAGCCACTTCCTATTCTTAATGATATTGTCAATTTGATTGGAGTTGAAGCTCAAGTCAGTTAGCAATAAGATTTAATTTAGGTGTTAGGCTAGAATTAATGAAGTTGGCGGAAGAATGATAAAAATTTAATTTAGATATTGGGCTTAAATTAGTTTTTGACCAAGTAATCAAAAAGGGATAATACATTTAGTTTACAAGATTAATATGAGAATTGAATGCATGAATTTCTCTAGGGTTAAAGATTTCCTAAATGAATTTGCCTTTTTCAATTCAAATTTTGTTCGATTTTATGCTGCCTTTGAAATTATATATATGAATTCTGTCTTAGATAACAAAACTCTTCATTCCAATTAACAATTAGATTAGTCATCCAATTTTTTGGGTTTGACCTAGACTCACTTTCCTACCAAACTAGGATAGGTTAATATATTAAAATTTGAAAGCCTCGATAGCTATTAAGATTTTGACACTGTTGCCAAGAATTAATAGATTGATTTTTGTGTTTTTGGTAAGATTAGGATTTAGATATAGGATTACTAAATTTTGTGTTGGTCCAAAAAAAAATTAACAATATTTCCTATATTAAAATATACTCTTTTGATTTAGAACGGACTCTAATTCGTTTTAAGAAAATATAGAAGTTTTAAAAAGAATTATCTTTGAAAGTTTATTAGATAATCAAGATTGAATTGGAGTCACTAATTAGATGATATACAAACTTTTACAACTAAATGATCAATTAAATAGAATTGCAATTTAAACTAGAAATGTAGTAAAATCAAAATTGCAGCAAAATGAATACAAGTGCATAAAGAAATAATCAAGAACACAAGATTTTTAAAGTGCTTCAACTTCAACTGAAACCGCAGTTAAAGTCTACATCCATTGGATTAATCCTCAACTGGATGACCTCTTTTATTAACAATCACAAGAATTAACTAGGCTCCTGCACACCAATTTATACACAAGATTTGACTAGGCTTTTGCTAACCTAGAACACAAGATTTGATCAGGCTCTTGCTAACCTATAATATAAAAATTCTTTTATCTTCTACAGACTACGATCAACCTTGTAACCTAAAAAATACTACAAGAATTCAATACAACTTCAACTAGCTATGATTAACTTCACAACTAAAGAAGATGCAAAGGGAAAATCAACCTCAACCTTTATATCTCACATTTCTATCAACCTAGAAATCTCAAAAGAAAATCAAGATAAAAAGTCAGAAATACAATACTCTGCAATTGAGATAAAAATCTCAATTAACTAGCTATGTGCTCTTCACCAATTTGATCCAAGATCCATAATCAAAAGATGTTTGAAGAGGTAGATATGAATCAATTTGTAGCTCAATTTAAATCTCATGACAGAATCGATGTATGAATTAAATCACACTATTATGTAAATAGGCATGAATCGATTACCTAATCGATTTAGAAATATTCCAAAACTTTGATAAAACAAATTTTCAAAACAATTATTCATGAATTGATTTTTAAATTGATTCAAGTTCATTTCACAAGTTTTCCAGTATAAATTGATTCATGAATCGATTCATACAGTGAAAAATAAGTGAAAATAGTTTTTATAAAAGTTTCACTTGTAAAAGAGTATTTGAAAACTTTTATTTAAGGCTTATATCAAATGATTTATTTCTACCTCAATTTAACTAGTTTAAGAAAACTTGGTTGGATCAAATTGGATTAGAACATACTTACAAAAGATCCTAATAAAATCAATAAAACTATGTCTAAATTGGGTTTCTTGAATATTCTTGATCAACTGTGAATCTGCAAAAATTTAACAAACATTAAACACATAAACATATTATGGTATTGATCAAAATTAAAGAATATATGCTAGCAAGGCTAACAATCTCCCCCTTAGCAAATTTAAATGGTCTAAGGATACCTTCTTTAGATAAATTTACTTTAGGGCTGATAAGAATCAACCCTTTTGGAAAGAAAAATTTCTAGCTGGACTCCTTAGACCGTTAGGATAAAAAGTTAGAGACAAAATTAGAAATAAATTCAATGAGAATATCCCATTTGATCAACTTACTTATGGACTATTAGCTGCCTATGTCCAGTAAGAAATTCTTAAATACTACCAAGAAAATAAGATTTATAGGCAGTTACTAAAAGAAAGGACTCTTAATCGTAGAGAGTTAAGATCTTTTTGTGATCAATTAGGTTTCACCTGTCCTAAAACTTACAAATCCAAATATAAGAGAAAATAGGTAGAAACTAACCAAATTGATAAGAGTAGAACCACTAGGAAACCTAGGTACACTCTATCTCCAAATATAGATTTTAGACCAATATATTATAGATGTAATAGGCTAGGTCATATAGTGAAATTTTGTAGATTAAATAAGAAAAATAGGAAACTTGAACTTGAAAAACAAATCAACAATTTGCCTATTAAAATATCTTCAGAAAACTCTAAAGACAAAAAATAAGTTCAAGAAATTGGCCAAATCCATGAAATTGATTGTTATTCTTCTTCAAATTTACTTGAAAATCAAAATGTGTTAAATATTCTCACAGTGGAACAAGATCTTCTTTTTTATGTTATCTGTAAATTGCCAGATAATGTTAAAAAGAGAGATTATCTAAAAGAATTTCAAAAGACTCTTGAAAAACCAAATTTTCCAAAATCTTCAAAACCACCAATTTT
>JANHAO010007996.1:0-19659 GCA_026873985.1 Saraca asoca | reverse complement strand
AATATGACGTGGACCACTTGATTCATCGAAGAGAGTTTCTTGGATCTTAACATGTGACTTAGTCCTGAACCACAAAAATAACACTAATCATTTTTTATGTTCATCAATAATTCCTTTTATTAATTTGTCACTATAAGAATTTTAATGATTTTAAAAATTAATTTTATTAAAATTAAAAAGAGTTCTTAGTTATTTAATGTAAAGAAATTCATGCTACTTTATTCTATTTATTTAATATAAAATTCTAAATAAATAACTTTAATGTTATAAATAAAATTTATTTTAATGATTATGAATAATGGGTTTGATGCTTAGACATGGATAGAGATTCATGAACAGAATATGTTGACACCAACATCCAGTCAACCAATTGAGTTCAGTGTTTCCCTTAACTGCAAGGTAAATAACACAATGAACGGTGAAAGGAAGTAGTGAAGAAGAAGAATCAGTGACACTAGGAGTTTATCGTAGTTCGGTTAAAGTCAATTTGGTCCCTATGTCCACGTTGATGTATTATTACTCTCCAAGGACATTGGTTTCTTTACAGGATGTGAATATAATAATGGAGTTTCTACTTAGTGTATAGTGTTCACTCTCTATTTTGGTAGAGTTTCTGCATATATCCCTATCATTCTTTACAAGGTGACCTCCTCCTTCTGAGAATTACAAGTGTAATTTCATAAGCAGTAAAATGATTACTTTTGCCGTCCCGAACATTTAATACTCGGTGCCAGGTAATTAATGTTGGGTAAATCATTGTCAGACTTTTGAGCAGCTGATGTGTAAGTTTGGAGGTTGAGTTGTCAACAAGCAACGGATGCATTGGTTTGCTGACTGGATTCTGTACAGGTATCCATTGTTAGTGGGTGAGTTGGAAGTTAAGCGGGTCAATAGCTCTATTCGACCTTGTCATTCGTACCTGGTCGCTTCTCAGAAGACCGCGGGCCCCTTGTTGTGGGGTTCGGAGTCTCTTCAGCAAGCTGTATCATTTCTTCCGTGATATTGTGAGATGCGTCCAGCTCGCACTTGAGGGTCAAGAGTTCTCACTTAATAACCTCAGACTCCATTCTAGGCCTCTATCAGTCTAAGTGGGGTTTAAATTGGACCTTGACAGGCCCAAAACGTGCTCTGGAAAATCCATATAACATAAGCCCCTAACTCTCAGCTCACTTTACAGGCTGGGAGTTGCAGCAAGTGGTCAAAAGTTTTCATTTGTAACCTGTAAGATGACTCAGTCTTTATGCTCAGATCGTCATGTCATTTCCGTCTTTTCAGGCTTTCATTTCCCATGCTTAAGGCCATGCCTTCCTCTGCGCATTGTCCCAGCCATTAACATGGTAGTCTTCATTATTTTTGGGCCATCTCATTTGGGGTAGCCAAATGTCTCTTGGACTATTCAATGAGCCCGAGTAGATTTATAAAGGCTTGTAAAGCTCCTCTTTCTCATGAGGTTATCTGATGGATGCTTTGATCAAGCACTTTGTTCCCTTGATGGTTTGGCTTCCGGAGAAGCCTTCTCAGGGCATGGATAGTTTGTTGCAGAGGTCTCAGAGACATGGATAGTCTATTACACGTAACTTCCCTGTACAACTTCTCTTCTTGACTTTTGGGAAGTTTTGTATGGGTCTAGATTACTTCTTCATGATTCTTCTATGGAATTCAGCCTTGCTAGCCATGTTCCTAGTCCCTTTTTGATTTGCTCTGTGTTTAAAGAGTCGAGAAATGATCTGTCGACTGAAGAGGGGTATGAGAAGGAATAGCCGGGTTCATTTGTTTCATCTTATGGGAGTTTATCCCCTGAGATATGGCTTTCCCTCCCTGTGTGGGATTGTTAGCTTTAGGCCTTTTGCTTTATCTTCATATATTGATTCTTCTGTTGTAAATCTGCCTCATTGACGGAGGTCTTTTATTGTAATTTTGAGCATCATGTTTCTGCTCTTTGCATGCTTAAGTCTATTGTATGAACAATTTAATTGGTTGCCATTGGCAACATGATTTGCACCTACAAAATCGTAACTCAATAATCGTTATGTAAAATATCTGATGGGATAATTATCTTTCATTGTATAGAACTTAAGCCAATCAACTTTAATCAATAAACTCCCATTTAAAGGATATGTATTGTATTGGCAATTTGTCATGCTGGCTCGCGCAAGAATTTTACGTATCATTAATGCATTAGTTGGATGCGAGGTCATTTCACATAAGAATTTTATGCTGGGCAAGCACATTACTTTGACGCGGCTCACATAAGAATTTTACATATGGCTAGTACATTACTTGGATGCGAGATGTTTATCTGGCCCCCTAACATACACAAGAATTCTACGTCTGATTAATGTATTACTTGGACACAAGGTTATTCTATGCAAGAATTCTGTGTGGGGCAAGCACATTATTTAGATGCAGTTCACACAAGAATTCTATGCATGATTAGCGCATTACTTGGACGCAAGATGTTTATCTGGCCCTGTGACCTACGTAAGAATTTTACGTCTGATTAATGCATTACTTAGATACAAGATCGTTCTGCACAAAAAACCCATACGGGGTAAGCATATTACTTGGACGCAGCTTGTGCAAGAATTCTATGCATGGTTAGTGTATTACTTGGATGTGAGATGTTTATCTGGGCCCCCAACCTCTGCAAGAATTCTACATCTGATTAACATATTACTTGGGCATAAGGTCATTCTATGCAAGAATTTTGTGCCGGGCAAGCATATTATTTGGATGTGACTAGCGTAAGAATTCTACGTATGACTAGTGCATTACTTGGACGCGAGATGTTTATCTGGCCCCCTGACCTACGCAAGAATTCTACGTCTAATTAATGCATTACTTAGATGCAAGGTCGTTCTATGCAAAAATTCTATGCGGGGCAAGCATATTACTTGAATGCGGCTTGCACAAGAATTCTACGCATGACTAGTGCATTACTTGGAGGCGAGATGTTTATCTGGCCCCCCGACCTATGCAAGAATTCTACATCTGATTAACGCATTACATGGACGCAAGGTCATTCTACGTAAGAATTCTATGTGGGATAAGCACATTACTTGAACGTGGCTCACGCAAGGATTCTACGCATGGCCAGCGCATTACTTGGATGCGAGATGTTTATCTAGCCCCCTAACCTACGCAAGAATTCTATGTCTGATTAACACATTACTTGGACTAAAGGTCGTTCTGTGCAAGAATTCTATGCGAGGTAAGCACATTACTTAGACATGGCTTGCCTAAGAATTCTACACATGGCTAGCACATTACTTGGACATGAGATGTTTATCTGGCCCTATTGTTTCATGACATGCGATCTCAACAGATCATTTAGCTCCCTTGTTTGTTTTACACATGAGGGTTTTTGTTTCCCAACAACAGCTGACAATTATTACTTGCCATTTTTGGCGCACATATGCTGAATCATCATTTATTAGTCGTTATTCTCTTTGGACCATCAAATTATAGGTAACTGACACCTCCTTTGATCCGACAGTAAGGTCATATTCTCTTTTAAGTCGAGAGGGCTCTTCTTCTCCCTCTCGCTTAGTCATTTGAAAAGTTTTAGGCTTCTAGTGTTCTTAGCCTACTTGTTCTCCTAGTCGCCGTTACAGTTGCTTTATTACCGATCTCCACTATTCTTCATTTGCCCTTCCGGCTATGTCCAGATCCTTCAAACTTTTTCGTCTTCAACAATTATGGTACAATTCCTTTAGCCTTGCATCTTGTGCATTATTCTTCCTTTGTAGGACATTAGGGACTTGACTTTGCTTGATTGATTAGGAGATTGTTGATGCTAGTGAATAAATTTGGTTTGGATGCTTAGTCTTTGATTAAAGTAGGATAGTCGGATTGCTAGTGGATTCCAGGACTCCTGACACATATATTTGCATCTTCTAAGATTTTATTGTCTATTTAGAGTATATCCTCTATTTACCAGAGTCTAGGTTATCAGTGCTATGGCATAGGGTGCACATGGCCTGAGGGGTAGAGGGTTATTAGTTCTGGTTTTGATGTGGTTTGCTTTCGACGAACTTATCGGTCTCTTTATTTCCTTTTGTAGATGGGAATGGGTCATGCACGTTGCCGTCACCTGATTAGGAGTGACGATGATAAACCAGACTCATCTCCAGATATGAGGACTGTCCGTTAAGCTAAAGCTGCGACATCTAGCAGGAGGGGAGCCACTCCAAACCTGGGTTCTCATTTGAGATGCATCGAGGGCTAGAGGGCGACATCAGGCCAATGCCTCGATCGTCATGTGTTTAAGCACCATAAATCCACTATGCGGGTTCGAGATGTCACTTTCGTCATCAAATCAAATCAGATTCCTAAGGGATGTAGTGCCATGGTCTCTGCTCCTGAAGACTACACCGCTCATCCTCCTCACAACTTTATAGCCATTAGCATCCTGCATCTCACCGTGGGATTAAGATTCCCAATTCATCCTTTCATTATTGAATTTTTGAATAGGATAAAGCTTAGCCCCTTTCAACTAATGCCGAATTTGTACACTATGTTGATTTTGCTGACACTTATCCATAAGGTCAATGGCCTTCCACCACCATTGCTTGAAACCCTCTGCTATCTTTACAACCTCAGGTGTGCAAATTCTAAGGATAGGCTTTGTTACCTTTTGGCAAGGCAAACACCCTATAAAGAAATCCTCCCGTAGGGGAGTGCGAAGGGGAAGTCCAATGTGGGGCGCTACAAGACTTGCTGGTTCTACATTTTATGCCCTTCGCTGAGATACCTTAAGAATTTTGATTTGGTTCTCATTTCAGATAGGTGGGCTAGCTTTGAATGAATTTGTTTACTTGTTGAATTTTTGTTTTCTGTTCTAGATTCTGGCTTGTAGTTCTGAGCTCTAACTTCTTGTTCAATTTGTAGGCGGCATCGGCAGGCGGCCAACACTCCGGGCTGAAGAGTTGAACACTCTGGATTGGTTTGCTTCATCCGAAGATCTCTAGAATGATTTCAAGTTCAGTGAGGTTGCTCTCCATTTTTACAAACTCACCCCACCACTAAACATAATCGTGATGAGTGAGATAGGGATTCACTAGTTGAAAGAAGTTTGGCCAATGAACTTTGACGATTATGATAAAATCATGGACTTGATTCTTAGAGCACCTTCTCCAGACAACGAGGACGATGCTCTTTCAAGCCACGTTGCTATTTCTACCCAGGTCATTACGGTTCAAGCTCCAGCCCCTGAAGCTCTAGTGGTAGCCAGGGCAGAAGCAATTTCGGTCATTACAGAACAATCGGCCACTGCTATTGAAGTCCCTTTGCCGAATCCAGCCTCATCGCCATACTCTGAAGGGATGGAGGCAACCCGTGCCATCAGTCCTCCTAGTCCCTCCGGTCCCCTCCAAAAGAGGTGAAGGATTGCTGAAGGAAATGAAAGGGTGACACTTGAAAACCCATCAGGAGTTAACCTCACAAAGCCACTGGCTAAGCTTGGCTCCGAGATAGAGGTGCATGCTTGAAAACTTGTTAAGAACTTCTTCATGATCTTGGGTAATGATGACAAGATTACTGTGATTGAGAGTAGGGACATCTCCCTTAGGAGGTTAGCAGGGTATACCACTCGACAAGGTCTATCGGTATGTGTCCTTACTCATCTTAGCCATCTCGTTTATTGTTAAGTCTGAACTTACTGGCTGTTTTTGTAGAATGTGTTGTCACTGATGAAAATTGTCATTAAGTGCAAGGATCGAGATAGAGAGAAGTCAGCCTTCATGAGCGAGATGGAGGCTTGTTGAGCTGAGGTGCAGGGACTTGGGGGGAAAGTGAGGGAGTTGGAGACCACGTTATCCCGCGAGATGAAACGTCATGAAGATATGGAGATAAATTACGGTCTTGCAACTAACGACCTCAACAAAGTGGGGATGGAGTTGTACAATGCCCAAACGTAGCTGTAACATATGAATAAGGTGGTAAGCTCCATCGAAGAGAGAGTATAAGCCATAAAGCAGTGGGTTAAGGCTTCTACTAAAGAGGTGGTGATGCTGAAAAGGGAGTTACAGCTCATGAAGGAGAGAGTGACAAAGGTTGAGGCCGAGATATGCTCACGCGAAGTAGAAATAGCCATGGAGATAAGGAGGACAGTTCTTGAGTCATTCCTTTATACCATGTGGCAAAAGTATCCTGATCTTGACTACTCCTCCTTTGGCCCCCAGGCCATCGAGAGGGTCAAACAATGGAGAGCTTGAGTAGCAAGGAAGAGTCTAGGTACCAAGGTCCACGCCTCATCTACAGAGGTTGTTGCCCAGGAAGAGGGTGACTCTTAAGTTGTTAACATTGCTTCTGCACTTAATGCTCTTGCACCTGATGCTTTTGATGTCCCAACTTTCAGCTCGCAGCCTATTGAAGGCTCAACCCCCGAGGCCCCACCCTTGTAGAATAATAATAATTGTATAATTTGACTTTTGATACTTTCGGCATATGTAATGAACCTTATAAACAACCTGTATAATTTTATGATGAAGCCAAGCTCTTCCTACATCTATTGCTTTAGTACATGACTGACTATGTGATTCCCATTCACTCATTCTCAGATAATAGTTTGACATGTAAATTTTGTTGCATTGTACAACATTTATCTTAACATAAAAATCTCTAATCTTATTTCAAAGAATTCAAAGAATTACATTCATATATACAATGAATCAATTATAAGTTATCGAGACACTTATTGGTAATAACAGCAGAGGTGCTTGGCATTCCATGCACAAGGGAATTCTGTTCCATTCATATCCTCTAGATGGTAGGCTCTATTAGCCACAATCCTTTTGATGATATACGGACCTTCCCAGTTTGGTCCTAGGGTCCTTTTGCTGGGTTTGTGGGCTCCAGAGAGGATAAGACACAAAAAGAGATCTCCAGGTTTGAGCTTTCGAGCTCGCACTCCACGGTTGCAATATCTCGCTATGCGCCACTGACGGACTACAACCCTTAGGCTGGCTCTTTCTCTTAGTTCCTCCAAAAGGTCTAGGTTTGTTGTGAGTAGTTGTTTATTGTCTTCTAGATCAAAGGTGATTATTCGCTGTGTAGCAACTTCAAGTTTTGTGGGAGTCATTGCCTCGCCTCCATACACCAATGAGAAGGGGGTTTCCTCTAAGGAGCTATTAGGCATGGTCCTATAAGCCTATAGTATTGATTGTAATTCATCTGCCTAGGCTCCCTTTCTGGCCTCTAACTTGGTATTCAAGATCCTTTTAATGATCTTGTTGACGGCTTCTACTTATCTGTTGGCCTATGGGTAGTCTACGGCTGTAAAGCTCTTGACAATCTTGAGGTCTTTGTAAAAGTTAATAAACTGCTCACTGGTGAACTAGGCCTCGTTATCAGTGACAATTTGTTAAAGGACTCCAAACCTGCAAATGATGTTGTTCTAAACGAACTTCTTAATCTTTGAAGATGAGATTTTGGCAAGTTCTTTTGCCTCTGCCCATTTGGTGAAGTAGTCCACCACCACTATCACATATTTATAATTTCCCCGTGCCTTAGGAAGTGATTTGATTAAATCTATCCCCCAAATCGCAAATAGCCATGGACTTGTCATCTGCTTCAGGTAGGTTGGTGGAGCCCGTGGCACCTTTGAGAACCTTTGGCACTTGTTGCACATCTTAACGAGGTCGATACCATCTTGCTTCATTATCGGCTAGTAGAATCCCCATTGACAGGCTTTTTGTGCTAAGGAGAGCCCCTCAACATGGTTTTCGCAATGTTCTGCATGAATCTCTTCCAAGATAATATTACAATCTTTGCCATTTATACATCTTGGAAGTGGGGTCATGAACCCTTTCTTGTAAAACGTATCATCACATATATAGTATCTGGCTGCTCAAGCTTGCAGACATCATGCCTTGAGTCTATCTTCTAGCATCTTCTTGTTCTGCAAGTAGTCTAAGATTGGATTCGTCTAGGAGTTGGGTGCTCCGACAATTGCCATGACAACATTTTTTCATTCGACACTTGGGGATGGAAGGAACTCTACTGGTACCACTCCTATAAGGTCTGGACCATTAGTGGCAGATAGGCAAGCCAAAGTGTCTGCATGCATGTTTTGGGCTCGCGGGATCTGAGTGATCTCGAATTATTAGAAGGAGTCTAACAATCCTTGGACTTTGTGGAGATATCTCATCATTTTCTTCCCCCAAGCTTGGTATTCACCTTTTATTTGACAAACACTTAACTGTGAGTTGCTAAAAATCTTTATTCTCTTGGCGTGCATCTCTCTGGCTAGTCATAAGCCCACCAGTAAAGCCTTATACTCAGCTTTGTTGTTTGTGGCCTAAAAGCCAAACCTCAAGGCATGGAAGACCTTGTATCCTTCTGGATTGATATGAAGCATTCCTGCTCCAGCTCTTCGATCACTAGATGACTCGTCAATAAATAGTTCCCACCATGGGGCCTTAGGGACTTCTACCTCACTTTGTATAGGGCCTGTGAACTCAGTAATGAAGTCAGCCAATGCTTAGCCCTTGATAGTTGTTTTGGGCTTGTACTTAATGTCAAAATATGCGAGCTCTATTACCCATTTAAGTAGTCATTTCAAGGCATCTGTCTTTTACAGAACTTGTCTTAGTGGGTATTGAGTAAAGGCCTTGATGCTATGGGCTTGAAAATAGGGCCATAGCTTCCTTGAGGCAATGACTAGGTAATAGACGAGCTTCTTCATAGGTGAATATCTTATCTCTGCATCTAGCAGTCTTTTACTCACATAATAGATAGGGAGCTGAACTCCTTCCTCTTCTTGCATAAGCGCTATGCTCAAGGCATGCCAGGACACACCCAAGTATACAGTTAATCTTTCACCCTCTTTTGGTTTAGAAAGGAGAGGTGCTTGCCTAAGATATGCCTTAAGTTCCTAAAACATGACCTCGCATTCAGGGGTTCACTCGAACCTCCTTGCCTTTTTAAGGACGTCGAAGAAGGGAACATAATTGTCTGTTGCCTTGGAGATGAACCTGCTAAGCACTGCAACCTGACCATTTAATCTTTGAACTTCTTTTGGTCTTGTGGGAGAGTAAATATTGAGCAATGCCCTGATTTTCTTTAAGTTTGCTTCAATACTTCTATTGTTGACAATGAAGCTGAGGAACTTGCCCGAGGCTACCCCGAATGCACATTTGTGTGGGTTAAGCTTCATCTGGTACTTCCTCAAGGTTTGAAACATTACGTCAAGGTCGCGTACATGATCAATGGGCTATTTGGACTTCACCAGCATGTCATCTACATATACCTCCATAGTCTTGTCAATTTGTTCTTGGAGCGTCATGTTCACCAACCGCTGATAGGTTGCCCTTGCATTTTTAAGTCTAAGGGGCATCACTTTGTAACAATACAGCCTATGGTCGGTGATGAAGGAGGTATTCTTTTCATCCTGTATGGCCATTAGGATCTGATTGTACCCCGAATAGGCATCCATGAAGCGAAGAAATTCATGCCCTGCTGTGGTATTTACTAGCTGGTCTTCCCTCGGCAAAGGGAAGTTATCTTTAAGGCATGCTTTTGTTGAGATCAGTGAAATCGATACACATTCTCCACTTCTTGTTCTTTTTCTTGATGAGTATAGAGTTGGCCACCCAAGTGGGGTATCGTGCCTCCTGAATGAAGTTATTTGCTAGAAGCTTATCCATTTCTTCTTTAAGCATCATGTAACGTCGACGATCATTGATTTTCTCTTCTGGCAAACTGATTTGGCCTGGGGATCGATGTTAAGTCTATGCAACATTATGTTTAGATCGATACCCTCTATATTTTCATGGTTCCAGGCAAAAACATCTACATTTTCTTTGAGAAAACTCATCAAATATGCCTTCATATCAGGTAGTAGGCTCTTTCCCAACTTGAGGCATTTCTGTTTATCTTCCCCGCTCACTTATACATCATCTAGTTCTTCAACTAGCTTGGTGGCTCACTCAGCATCCATCTCTTGATGGTTGAGGTCGTAGCTGACCCCTTTCTCACTCGTCGCTCGAGGTTCCCTTTCAGATACAACATTTACCTTTTTACCTTGGACCCTGAGTTTAACTGCCTCTTCATAGCAGTGCCAAGCTACTTGTTGCTCTTCACGCATGCACCCAAATCCGCCCAAAGTCGGGAACTTGATGGCTAACGTCCTGGTTGATGCTACCATGTCAAGGTCATTCATGGAAGGTCATCCCAGCACCACCTTGTAAGCTGAGAGATAATCTATAATCAGGAAATCTACCATGATAGTTGCTTGTTTGTCATGATCTCCCAGAGTAAGTGGGAGCTTGATCCGTTCTACTGGGAGTATTCTATCTCCAGTGAAGCCATAGAGGGGCTTAGGTGATAGGTCCAGTTAATTCTCGCTCACACCCATCTAGTTGTAGCACTCTTTGTATATTACATTAACGGAGCTCCTAGTATCCACCATGATTCATCTTACATCGGCATTGCCAATCTTTTCTTAGATTACTATGATGTCGTTGTAAGGGTAATGGACCCTTTACACATCTTCTTCCATCAAGGAAATGTCATTGTGAGATATCCTAACCTTCTTAGCTAGTCTTTCGTGCTCCACATGACTTGTTAGAAGGACGCGGCCTGTCACTCGCACATAGCGATCGCATGATCGATTTGAGGTGCCAGCAATATGAGGTCTTTCATGCATGGTGAAAATGGTCCTCATTGATGACATTTTCTTGTGCTCAGGAGTTTGATGGCATTACGGCATAGGTTGTCATGGATGCAGAGGTCGCTGCCCTTGGGGTCACATAACATAGTCTCTCAAGCGGCCTCTTTTAATGAGGTCTTTGATGGCATCTTTCAATGCCTAACAATCTGATGTATTGTGCCTGACCTTGCTATGATAGGCACAAAACTGGTTATGGTTCCTCTTCTCAATAGGGGTCTTCATTGACTTGGGTCTGCCGAAGTCTTCGTTATCCCTCTCGATTGCATAGATCCTGTCTGGAGCATTCGATAAGACAGTATAAGTATCGTAGTGATGCTGATACTAAAAATGATCACTCCAGGCCTTCTTTGTTGTTTGGCCTCCATATCCCCCTTTTTGGCTATCCTTACTACTCTTACCTTCGTTCCTTTTCCTACCTTGGTTGGAGGTACCAGTTTCTTCTTTCTTGCTTGGCTTCTTTAAGTTGAAGATTTTCTCCTATCGGATTTCCTTGGCAGCTCACTAGTAAAATTCACCTAGGCTCTTGATCGGAGACTTATATATGTCTTCATATAATTTTTCATCCTTTCAGAGTCTAGTTGAAATTGTTGTGAGGACACTCTCGTTGAATGGGCTATCCACATTGTCAACTTCTTGTCAGAACCTAGTGATGTAATCCTTGAACGACTTATCCTTTTGTTGGAAGATGGTGGCCAAGTGGCAAAAAGGGGCGAGCTACCATTTTAGCGCTCTATATTGGTTAAGGAACTTGTTTTGGCATTCCTTCCATCTCCTTATACTATGGGCTGGAAGACTCCTAAACCACATCCATGGTACTTCTCCGAGCGTGGCGTGGAAGACTTGGTATTTCACCAATGGATTGGAGGTCTGTAAGTTCATCTCGATGTTAAAGGCGTCTAGATGGCTGTAAGGGTTACTATCCCTGTTATAGAGAGGGGTGTTTGGGATTTTAAATCTGCGGGGAAGTGGCTCTATCTCAATCTAATAGGAGAGTGGGGTTCTCTCTTCATGTGACCTTTGGTTCCCCTGGGATGCAGAGTTCTTCTCCAATTGCTCCATCCTTTGGAGTAGTTCTTTGACCATTGGGTCTTGGGACTCAGACCGCTAGCAGAGGTCTTTCTACTCTTCTCTTCTTGCTTGTTACAAGAGTGTCGATATGAGGTTTTGTGCTTCTTATCTTTCTCGTTATCAAACAAGTCACGATCCATGTCTCTCTTGCTATCAATTTTGTGCAAGCTCTCACTCTTATGCGAGCTTTCACACTGGGAGTCATTCTCCTCATCCTCTCGGTCTCGATGAGCTTCTTCAAATCTTTTCCATGAATTGGAAGAGCGTAGCAAGTTGATTTGACGTCGTTCGACCCTGGCCTGCTCTTCATGTTGGGGTTTTGACTGATGATGTCTGACTTTAGGTGCAACCACTTCACCTTGTCTTAGTGCGCCTTGGGCACGAGTTTAAGCCAAAACTCATACCATGTTAGCCAACTCCTTCAATGTATTCTTCAGCGCCTCCTAGTGCTGGTTGAGTGCCCTTTGGCACTGTTGCCAAGCTTGAACCTCATCAGTTTCTCAGACTACAGGTTGATGTTGGGCAAAGGAAGCTATGTCGGTGTTTGCACCCATCATAGGAGCAGCTGCGTCTCATTGTTGCCTCTGACCCTCGGGTTGGCCAGTTAGAACTCTTGCACTCCTGGTAGCCTTTCCTCTTGCCATCACATCCGAAATAGATTATTAGGGAGTAAAAATGGAGAAAGTGCAGTGGGGGCCCTCATTCTAGTGCCAAAATGTTGACACCAAAATCCGATCAACCAATTGAGTTCAGTGTTTCCCCTAACCGCAAGGTAAATAAGACAATGAACGGTGAAAGGAAGTAGTGAAGAAGAAGAAGAATCAGTGACACCAGGAGTTTATTATGGTTCAGCTAAAGGCAGTTTGGCCACTACGTCCACGTTGATGTATTATTACTCTCCGGGGAGATTGGTTTCTTTACAGGATGTGAATATAACAATGGAGTTTCTGCTTAGAGTATAGTGTTCACTCTCTATTTTGACAGAGTTTCTGTATATATCTCTATCATTCTTTACAAGGTGACCTCCTCCTTCTATTTATAGAAGGAGAAAGGGTTGTAAGTGTAATTTCATAAGCAATAAAATGATTACTTCCACCATCCCAAACATTTAATGCTCTACACTAAATAATTAATGTTGGGCAAATCATTATTGAACTTCTAGGCGGTTGATGTCTAAGTTTGGAGGCTGAGCTGTCAACAAGGAGTGGATGCATTGGGTTGTTGACTGGATTCCATACGGGTATCCATTATTAGTAGGTGAGTTGGAAGTTGAGCAGGTCGATAGCTTTGTCCAACCTCATCATTCATACCTGGTTACTCCTCAAAAGACCGCAGGCCCCTTATTGTGTGGTCGGGAGTCTCTTTAGCAAGCTGTACCATTTCTTCTGTGATATTACAAGATGCCTCTAGCTCGCACTTGAGGGTCGAGAGTTCTCATTCAACGACCTCGGACTCTATTTTGGAACTCCATCGGTCTAAGTGAGCTTCAAATTGGACCTTAATCGGTCCAAAACGTGCTTTTGAAAAATTCATATAATAATAAATAATAATTAAATTATATTATTTTATAATTTTTTTATATGACAGTTATATAGTTCCCTATTAATTTAATTGCTAATTAGTTAGTAATATAATAAAAGAAAAAAATGAAAAAAATACACACGTATAATCCCTACCAGCTATTTCCCTTTCCCCGCTCAGCTTTTGGTTTTATACTTCCCAGCTCGCACTTTGCTCCTGGAGCCTGAGCCTCCCCTACTTCTGCATCCTTTGTCGCTAGCCAGTCTTCCTTCTTTGGTCCTCCGTTGTCTGACTAGCTTCGGCTGTCGATACTCTTCTCCTCTTTTATCCAATGTTCCTCTTCCCTGATCTAGCTCTGTAAGCTAAATTTTGGATCTTCGGGTAAATTTCGTAGTAAACCTAAAGAGTCACCTTCTTCTGCATTTGTCTCTAACTTTTCTCTCTGTTTATTTGCAGCATTCTCCTCTGTCTTCAGTCAAAGCCGGGTCAGTTAATCTATAAATTTATGAAAATTTCAACTTCCCTTAATTCATAGTAACTGCTTGCGTTGTGTTTCTCTAAGTGACTATTATGTGTATTGAGGTGCATTTTGTTTCTCTGTTTTCTTAAGAGACTACAAATTTGCTGATGTCGGCAATTTGGAGCATTGTGCCAAGTATTTGAACCTGTCACTTGTGAAATTTTGGTTTTTGACTTCTCTAAATCTTTTTGCTAATGACCCAAAATGAGTTTTATTATGTAATTTATTTTATCATTTGTTGGTTTTTTGGTTTTGGGGTGGGGGGAGGCTTGTTTATTTTGTTTATATGTGGGGAGTATACTTTATGTAGGTTTCCATTGCATGGACTTGCAATTGCATATACTTCTTGCTCCAACAGAGGTGTTGTGATGATGAATTTAGAGATTCTGCTAATGAACAAGGTAAATTTTTTCTACATACTTCATTATATATTTCCAAAATTTGGGTCTAAGTCGCGTCAGCTAGTCACTTGATTGCTCATTCTTTGGCAGCTTAAATCCTATTTTTGTTGGGGCCTTATGTTATTGATATTTATACGTAATTCATTTTCCCAGATTTTTTTGTCATGGTGCAGACTAGGTTTAATTTTTATGTTTATGCTGGTCTCAATTTAGAGGTCCACATTGCGGCGATGATTTTGGAATTCAAGTTTTGTGATTGGTGTTTAACCACAAACTAACATCTGACATCATACTGTTTTATTTTTCTACCTTCACTTAACTAGTTAACTGTCATGAATTTATACCTTTTTTTCCTTGTATCTTCTTCCTTCATAGACTATTATCTGACATATCATCAAGATTGGAAGCCAAAGTTGAGAGACTTGAAGGACAACTACCAGCCAAAGACAGGGAGATAGCCATAATTACTAGAACAGTGAGGAACTTAGGACCTTGTTATAGATATTTAAAGCATATCATTACATAAAGGGATTGCCCAGGTGTATCTATTATGCCAACATAGAGACTTTCTTCTTTTCAAAGTTCTCTTTCCTTATTTTGGTGTTTTTGTTAATTCTTATGAGAATTCATGCTATTTAGGAAGCCAAAAATACAGCATCTCTCAAGGCCCAAATTGAGAAGCTACAACTTGAATGAGATGAATTTCAGAGAATGGTTATTAGTAATCAGGCAAGAAACTAAACCTAAAGTCCAAAATTACACCTGCTTCATAACCACCATTGGAAAATGGACAGATTCTAACTTTTGACAACATAAACATGTTAATGCTGTGAAAGCAAGTAAGGACTTAACAAATGCATGAGTCAAAGAAGAAGGAAAAGGAATACCTTAAGTTGCAGGTTGGATCTCAATTTTTGTTTTCTTTTTCTTATTCTGAGAAGGAAAATACTATATGGTTGGTGCTTTTACTTGATATGATTTTTACTGATTAACAATTGAATGAGTGGACAAGATACTAGATTTGGAAATGAAGGGTTGTTACATTTTGCTTGTAGGAAAGGCTAAATCAAGTGTTAATGGAGAAGAAGGAATCTAGGTCAGGCATGGATATAATGAATTTGCTTCAGGTATCAAGTATTGAAGTAGTTTCAATTTGCTTGATAGATTTTCAAATTCATTCGTATTGGTAATTTGGTGCTTATGAATCGTGTAAATAGAAAGAAGGTTGACAACCTGGAACTTGGAATGGGAAGAAAACTGATAATGATTTTTACAAAAAGATAGTATGTAGCTTGTTATACTTTAACTTAGTTGTTTTAATCTTTAGTATTATAGACACTGGCCATTTCTTCTTCTTCCTCATTCCATCTCTTCACTCTGTTGTCATTGTCCATCATTGTTATGCTATGAAGCTTCCATTGCCTCTGTTTTGACTTCATTTGGCCACCAAACCCCACTTAGTCATCCTCTGTGCAAATAAGCATGATTCCACCAATTATTTTTACATGTCCTCCATGATTTATGTAATATTTACATTACTATGAATCTATGTTCTTGCCTTTGTGATATTTTGCTGATTGTTTATTTTGGAAAATGTTAAATGTTGGAAAAAATTGTAGGAATATTGTCTCTGAATATGTGTTGTCGCATTTGTCATATTTGATTCTTGGTGTTGGAAATGTTAGATTTTGAATCCGTATTGTTGGGATATTTTTGTGAATATGTGTTGATGCGTTTGTGATATTTGCTTGATTCTTTGTATTAGAAAATGTTAGATGTTGAATCTATCTTGTTAGGATATTTTTAACAATATGTGCTGTTGGATTTGTGATATTCATATTAGTTTTATGTTTAGATGGAAAAAATAGATAGGAATAGGATTATATTTAAGAAACTTTGTAGCTATGTTAGAGAAACAAATAGAGTTGGTAATAGTTTTATGTTTAGGCTGGAAAAAGAATAAATAGGAGTAGGATTATGTTTAAGAAAATTTATAGATATGTTAAAGACAAAAATAGAGTTAGTAATAATTTTATGTTTTAAGTTGGAAAAAGAATAAATAAAAGTAGGAGATGGAGATGGAGTATTGTGTGGTCCTTTCTCTTCCTTTGGAGTCGTTAGCAAGGACAAGATAGAGCATTGAGTCGCAACTCTAAATGAAGAGATGGCTCTTAGGGAAGTAGCCTCCAACCAGGAATTTCGAGTTGTATTTGGGAGATTGCGAGCTTGAAATGGAAGTTGAAGTTGAGTGAATTAAAATTCAAAATCATATTCAATATCTTGAACTTGTGTTCTAGCATTTGTGAGGAGCAAGACAACCAAGAAGAGTAGTCCAATGAGTAGCATCATCAAAGTTTGGATAATCCTTAATTTTATATTATTTTTAAATTTTATTTTGTAAATATTTTGGAGAATATTATAATTAAATTTATAAAAATACATTTTATTTATTTCAATATTATTAGCTTCACTTCAATTAATTTTAGTATTTATTTTTATCATGTTGAATTAATTTCCAATATAAAAATAAAAAATTATATATATACATACACACATTTTTTCATGATTTATGTCATGGGAAAGTAATTTAAAAAAAAAACACATTTTCTCATGACAAATTAATCATGGGAATTTTTTTTTTAAAAAAAATCATTTCCATGACTTTTATCGTAGAAAACATTAAAAAACCCTATAATCATACATAGTGTAGGAAAATTTACTTAAGTTTCATTTTCTCATGATTAGAAAACTGCTGGAAAAATTGTAGAAATTATTTTTCTACGCTAATTTACAATTTTCCTATGATTTTGGTCATGGAAAATTGGCTGATTTGTGGTATTAATATCTCAAATGTTCAAGAATTGAAATTTGGGAGAAGAAGAATAGACTTAGGAAAATCTTGTTTTGGAAAATCCAACATGCATAAAATCTTGTGTCTTCTTTCTCTTTGCACACCTACTTTTGCAAAAAATTTTCGGGAGCTCATTCATTGAAAACTGCTTTAAAAATTTGACTGCTTTTTGTCATTACTTTCAGCCTACCTTCTCTTTTAAACTGACCAAGATTTAAAATATTTTTGGAACAAAAATATTAAATTCACAAGGTTTTATTTAAAATAATTTTTTTTAACATTATTGCCAATTTACCCCTCCTGTCCAATAAACTCTTTCAAAATATACCAAAGGTATAGATCACATCACTTTTTTTATTCATATTTTTAGAACTATGAATTCTGTAAAGATAACAAATAGGAAAAATGTTAATCGCACAAACTTACAGCTATCAGTTGATAGAATCTTACCAAATAATTGCATTTTGTGCTCCAAATTTTATAGTTTATGTCTTCTGATTTACAAACTATATTACTCAGTAATTTTGTTAAGTCACTTTGACATGATCGAGGAGCAATCAATTTTCTAATTTTACGAGAAGGATTGACAGAAACTAATTGGAGAGTCTATTTTTATGAAAATTTTCAATAGTTGTATGCATATATCCTATTTTCAATTGTTGTATGTTTAAGATACAAAAGAATTTTCCCTAACTATTTAGTCACCTCGGCATGCATGCGGCCAATGTGTGAGAGCTTAATTAATCCACCATTGAGCTTAGTTAAAGATATTCACTTCCCTCTCCGTATAAACGAAGGCATAATAAGTAGACATACCATTAATATTCAGCTTATCTTTTCATTCGCGTTTTAGTACTTTGCTCAAATGAAAGTCTGAGAGCCACGCAAGTCAATTTAATATCTTGAAATGCTTAAAGCTGAGGAATCAAGTCAATTTTTATAATTTATGGATTGTTTTAAATTATGATTACTAATCACGTTCCAAATAACAAACTTATGAAAGCATATAAAAAAATTATAGCCGTTGAAAAATAAATTATAAAATATTATAGTTATTAAATAATATATAATAATAATACTGTGATTACAAATCATAACATAATTGTACACACTAGAATTATTATTTGAAAAATGACAAATAATGACATACCTGTGTCAACTTGCCCCCTCTAAAAGTTGAAATCGTCTTGTCCGTTGTATGCTAATTAATAAATTATAGGACATTAAATGTCCTCTTAAAATTTTGAAAATGAAATAAGGAACTATATATATATATATTTTTTCAATTTGATAGACTTGAGTCATTTTCAGAACAGACTTAAAACTATAAAAACTAGCATCAACCCCCGTGCTTAACATAGATATATCATATAATTAGTAATTTAGTTAGATTAAATATATTTGAAAAACATGAATATTATATCTAAGCTTTAAAGTCATTTTAACACAAATTATTATTATCAACAAATAATAATAATAATCATAATAATGTTTACTTTGTTCAAAGCAAATATTAAATCATTCAATTAATCAATATATAATAATATTGTTTAAAGTGTAGTATTATCTATTTATTTAGAAGTTTAAAATTAAATTTAAAATGTAATATTATGTATAGAGTATGTTTCTAGTTTTTGTTATAAAGACATTTAACATCACATAGAAGATATTACACATTGTAAGAGATCAAAGTTCATTCAGACTTGAGATTGACCCTAAGATGAAAAATGATAAAAATCTAACTTATATTAATTAATCAGATGCAAGGGGCCAATTTTACTTATCTCTCTCTCTCTCTCTCTCTCTCTATATATATATATATATATATTTGGGATTTTTTTTTTTTTTTACTAAATATTTGATCCGCTCCAGCTTTTGTTTTTTATTTTGAAAAAAAAAAAAAGGAGTATATTACACTTGTGGACAACCGTTTGACCGTACCATACATATGGGCAGAACTCGAAATTAACAGAGTACTGATAAATCTATTATTTTATGAAACTCTTGTTATAAGAAAGTTGATTAGTAGAGAAGGACTAAGTCGTGGAATGACTTGCACAACTAATAAAGACTGGAAGTAATCTACCAAACACATTTTGATGCCTAAGTTAATTTTCATGCAAGGTTTTAATAAATATAGTGAAAATGATTTAGATATGAGATATCTTTTCATTCATATAGGTGATGGATGTGTCAATTATTATGTTTTTAAATGAATGATATGTAATTACGTGTTTATTGTATATCAATGATGTAAGCAAGAGCCTAATTAAATGGTTGTTGTAATCATATTATTTATGTATATCTAAGTTATGCCAATTGTTGTTTAACAGTTAGAAGGTTCACTTGCTTAAACTTTTATATGATAGATTTTGTACCGAAGAAGCACTGTTAATCATTCCACTTATGCCTATACTTTTGTCCCTGTTCTGCTATTATTCCCTTGCTCAACGTAGATCATTCGAGTTATGTCAATTATTCGCGAATCAAAGATCGAAGAGTTTGTTCCATGGACCATTTCCAAAGACAAACATTCCTTAAGCTCCGCAAGTACGAGACTGATGTCCGGCCTCTGTGCTGCAGCCGTT
The DNA here is from genome assembly GCA_026873985.1 of Saraca asoca. NCBI lineage: Eukaryota > Viridiplantae > Streptophyta > Magnoliopsida > Fabales > Fabaceae > Saraca > Saraca asoca. The sequence continues at coordinate 38 of JANHAO010007996.1, read as the reverse complement.
TGAACACATGCCATGGCTACATCTACAGCCTTCTGCAC
>JANHAO010007995.1:0-19651 GCA_026873985.1 Saraca asoca | reverse complement strand
TTAGGATGGCTTCTACAGGTCAGATCTATTATCACCTTTATTCAGTATTCTAATTTCATGCATATTATTCGAATTTACTTTTACACCAATTCCATTGAGTTCACTACAATTAACAGGTTTATTATATAGCTCCTAGGGATATTAATAGTGAAGGCAGCCTTGTAAGGGGTATTTGCATGCTCTTCCACTAGGGCATCGTTCCCAATGACCGAACGAAGAATAAACAAACTCCAGTTCTCATAACTTCTGGTGTTGGAGGAGTTGTGGCATTCACAGTAGTATAGTCTGCCACACTTACAGCTTCTTGAGAGAAGCTCAAAAAGCCTGCATTTCATCAGCCTGCTTCTTTGGTCTAGCCTAACATTAGTTAGTCCAAAAGGACTGAGCACCCACCAGCCACTCAAGCGAGAATGAAGCAAGGACGGTTTAGGAGCAACTTTCAAGAACCAATCCTTATGCATGAGGGAAATCGAAGCCAGCTCCATCGCAAGCCAAAGCGAACTTACTAGCAGATCGCCCTTTCAAAATAGTGTGAGCTTGCAGATGAACTAGCTCCCCTGAATGATCAGCGAACTCAAGACCGGACCTTAGAGCTGTATAGCCTACGAGCTTGTCTTCAGAGGTGTTGTCGTATGGCCAGTGCCATCTTGTTGTATGGGGGGACCTATAGTGGCAAGCCCTATTGCTGTGTGGCCGGTCTTATCATCATGCAAGTTACTGCAACGCTATTGTGTGGGTTCATTGTTGGAGCTAAGCTATTACATGGTTCAGTTGTCAACAATCTGCATGGGTTGGCTACAAAGGCTGCTTCAAAGGAACCTAGTTTCGAGCAGTCATTTTATAACCACAATGGCCCCATTGACAGTCATGTTGTTCCATATAGAGGAGCTTTATCATCACATGATGCTGGAGGAGCTCTGGCTGGTCATGGAAGTAATGGAAACACCAAAGCTAGCTAAATTCTATTTGGGGATCTAGGAAGACATGTAGTGTTTCCATGCCCCCCTTAGGGTTAGTGTCGTCATGAGCCTGCTCGCGGCTGTTAGTAGTTGGAGAAATTTTCAGTCTCTATAATGTGCCACCAATTGTTTGTCCAGTGAGGGAGCTTCCTATGGTTTGAGGGCCTACGCCAATCTTGCACTTAATTAATCAGTCCTATGGTTTGTAGCTTAACTAATCACCATCGGCAACATATTTGCTTCTGCAAAATCAAAATTCAACAATAGTTATGTACAATATATATCAGGATAATTAGTCCTCGTTATAAGAAATTTGAGCCAATCGGCCTATATCAATAAAATTTCATTTAAAGGATATGTGTTGCATTGCCAATCGATCATGCTGGCTCGTGCAAGAATTCTGCGTGTAATTAGCACATTACTTGGACGCAAGGTTTTAAGTTCTTTCGTGCAAGAATTTTGTGCAGGGTTAGTACATTACTTGGATGCGAGATCTTTATTTTGCCCTTGACCTATGCAAAAATTCTGTGTGGCCAGAACATTACTTGGACGCAAGGTCTATGGCAAGCACATTACTTGGACATGACTTGCGCAAGAATTCTACATGTGGCTAACACATTACTGGGATGCAAGATATTTGTTGAGCCCCCTGACCCATGCAAGAATTCTACATTTTTAATGCATTACTTGGAATCAAGGTTATTCCATGCAAGAATTCTGTGTGAGGCAAGCACATTACTTAGACGTGGCTCATGCAAGAATTCTACATGTGGCTGACGCATTACTTGGATGTGAGATGTCTATTAAGCCCCTCGATCTACGCAAGAATTCTACATTTTTAACGTATTACTTGGATACAGGGTCAATTCGCTCAAGAATTTTGTGTGGGGCAAGTACATTACTTGGACGTGGCTCACGCAAGAATTATATGTGTCTAACGCATTACTTGGATGTGAGATAATTATTTGGCCCCTGGCTCGCACAAGAATTCTGTGCATGGCTAGCATATTACTTGGACGCGAGGTCTGTCCGTAAGGATTCTGCACCATTGCACACTTTGGATGTTTATTATTTGCATATGAGCTCTATGCAATTGCACTTTGTTTCTTTTTCTATGCATTATCTTTGCTTCGAAGATCAAGGTCTAGTTATTGGAGTGCAGCTCTAGTTTTCAAACTATCTGAGCCCAGTTGGCTACTTGAGTTGTGTAGTGACTGGCTTCCACTGACCTTGAGCGAGGCCGCTTACTAAATCAGACCTCTAAGCTGCTTACTCCGAATAAAGTGGCTATTAGTTGTAGTGTTCGGCCTTGACCAGTAGCAGTTGATATATTTTGTTATGGCACAATAGTTGGCATAATTATATGGCCATCACATGCAAGATCACTTGCGAGACGATATTCCCTCTAACTTAAAATGATGCTGCCATTATTACTGAGCGGATGGTGTGATCTTACGTTCAAGCTTGACTTTATTGCACAATTATCATGCATAAGCTTCGTTGATGTCCTGCCAATTAAGTTTATCACCAAACCTAGTCTTCGTACACGATCGTTGTATGAAGTCATGATTAAGCCGCTTTATTGCATGGCGGGCATGGGAGCTCGTCGACATGTTCAATTCGGGCAATGCTGATGCCTCTACAGTTCATCTCAGTGATGGGTAGTCAATGCATGGTGGTGCGACCTCGTCTTCAAACTAAGTTACACTGCACAGTCACTGCACAAGGCCAGCATCGGATACAGGCTTCGTATGGTCGCTTGAAGAGACCATCATCTGTGTCTCATAGTCGCACATACTCGATCGCGAAGAGGAATTAAGAGTCATGTCTCAGTGAGCTCGTGTCTTAAGCACCTGGGGGGTCGCATCTCGATCACACGAGAATTGCATGGGTTAGCTTTCTCTCGACTATGCAAGACAACAGAAGTGCGAGCTGCTCCTTGGTTGCACCAAGCTACTTGGATGCAAGGTCTATTTCAGCTGCGAGGATGCATGGGTACAAGTCATGCAGGTTTGTCATCAAAAGGGGCTGTTACCGATTGCATTACATGGTTTTGGTTCTGTTGACGTCAAAATTTGGTCAATGGGTTATGGTTCAATGTTGCCCCTAACTACAAGTTTAAGATGAAAGAAAATGGTAAAGGGAGATCAAGGGAAGAAGGGAAGAATTACACCAGGGATTTATCATGGTTCGGATAAAATCTCTTTAGCTTCTACGTTCACGTTGTTCTCCTGTTATTCACTGAGAGGATGTTCTTTTTACAAGGTAGAACCATGATAATAATAGAGTTTCTATTACAGTAAAACAAGATACACTCTTGATTCCAGCAAAGTTTCTGCATGTCTTATTTTTTTTCTCTCCCTCGTGGTGATTCCTTCTTTTCCATTTATAGAAAGAGGGGAGGCTACAGATGTAATTTTATGATCAACAGAATGATGACCCCCATCGCTCAGGGCATTTAATGCTTGTCGTCGAGTAATTAATGTTCGATAAATCATTGTTGGACTTCTGAGGAGCTGATGTGTAAGTCTAAGGCCTGAGCTGTCAACTGGGGATGCGGGCTTTGGATTGCTGACTAGATTCCGTGCAAGTGTCCATTGGTAGCGAATGAAATAGGGTGGAATATGTATATGATTTTGGTTGGCCCTTGTCCACCTCATGTTGGTCGTTGTCCCAAGGAGGTAGATATCACGTCAAAAGGGCTCGAGGCCTTCTCAGCGAGCTGCGTCTTCCCACCTGTGACCCTATGAGATGCTTGTGACTCATGTTAGGGTCTTTGCCCTATGAATTTAGACTTCGATTTGGGCCTCCGCTTGGCTGATTACGCCTTCTTCTGGACTCTAGATGGTCTGAGTTGCTCCTCTAGATAATGCTCATAACATAAGCCTCTCAACTCGCAACATGTTTTACGAGCTGGGAGTTATAGCTAATAATCAAAGCTTATTCACCGTTGATGGCTGAGGCCTCGTGCTCCATTTTGTTTTTAGTCCTTGCTCCTTCCGCATAAGTAGGTTAATAATTCGCTATTGGCTACTACGATCCACCTTCCTGCAAAATTATACCATGACAATCGTTGTAAGGATATTTTTTTGGGACATTCAGTTAGTAAAAAGATCTAAGCGGATCGGCTCTAATAGATGAATTTCCATTCCAAGGATATATGTGGTGTAGCCAATCGGTCATGCTAGCTCATGCAAGAATTCTGTGCCGGGCTAGTACACTATTTAGATGCGGGATTTTTGTTCTGCTCTTAATCTGAGCAAGAATTCTGTGTGGCCAGCACATTACTTGGACACAGGGTTATTCTGCACAAGCATTCTATACGGGGCAAGCACATGACTTGGATGCCACTTGTGCAAGAATTCTACGCATGACTGGCAAATTACTTGGACGTGAGATGTTTGTCAAGCCCCTCGACCCGTGCAAGAATGTTGCGTAATGCATTACTTGGATGCAGGGTCATTTTGCGCAAGCATTCTGTGTAGGGCGAGCACATTATTTAGATGCGGCTCACGCAAGAATTTTGCATATGACTGGTGCATTACTTGGACGCGAGATGTTTGTTGAACCCCCTGACCCACGTAAGAATTCTATGTCACGCATTACTTGGACGCGGCTCTTGCAAGAATTCTACGCATGACTGTCGCATTACTTGGACACGAGATGTTTGTTGAGCCCCTTGACCCACGCAAGAATTATGCGTAATGCATTATTTGGACACAAGGTCATTCTGCGCAAGCATTCTATATGGGCAAGCACATTACTTGGACATGACTCACGCAAGAATTCTACGTAAGACTAACGCATTACTTGGACACGAGATTGATTATTTGCCCCGACCTTTCACAACACGCGATACCAGCGAACCGTTTGGCTTTTACACGCATGGCTTTCCACTTTTCCACTGACGGTGGGTAATTATTGTTTCCTGCTATTACGCGGTGGCTTTTACGTGCCCCGACCTATTGTTTGTGGATGTTATGTCTAAACTTTAGGGACTCCATGGTTTAGGGATTGTTTTCTTTTTGTTTACTAAAGTCTGGGTAGTCAGTGTGGTGGCTTGGGGTGTACATGGCCTGCAGTCTATGATGGTAACCAGTCTTTGCTCTTAGTATGGCTTGCTCATAATAGCCTAACAAGTCTTTTCCTTTGTAGATGAGATCAAGTCATGTACGTCACTGCCACTTGATCAGGGATGATGAGGAAGAGTAGCCTGAGTCACCTCCAAGCGTGAGGGTCACACGATAAACTGGTGACACGATAGCGAGTGGGAGGAGAGATGCCCCGACTTCTATCACTCGTCCAGACCACTTAAAAGGTCTGAGTGCTATGGCAAGTGAGCACCACAAATGCTAGGCGTTCACATTTTATGCTTCCATGATGTGACTCTGTGACGTTAAGCTGGCTTTTGGATCCTACAGAATACCCAAAGGGTGTAGCGCTATAATCCCAGCAACGGATGATTACGCTGTGCATCCCTTTCGGGGCTTTATTGCCATCGGTCTTCCACATCTCACAATGGGACTTGGATTCCTGATTCTACCTTTCATCATCGACTTTTTGAACAGAACAAAACTTAGCCTGTTCTAGCTGACCCTAAATTCCTATACCTTGTTGATTTCCCTCACCCAAATTTATATGGGTAATCGCCTTCCGCTGTCATCTCCTGAAATCTTGTATGACCTCAGATGTGCGAGTGCGTTGAACGGGCTTTATTTTCTCTCAGCCCAAAGGACACCACATAAGGGTATCTTGTCGAAAGGGGTGCTTGAGGGAAATCTAACACGGGACCCTACAAGTATCACTGGTTTTACATCTCTTGTCCCTCACTACGATATCTCAGAAATTTTGATTTTGTCCTTACCCTAGGTATGTTGATTGGAGTGAGTGTGTTTCATAATGTCAGGATATGATTCTAACTTTTGTTTGCTCCTTCGTAGTTAGGACTGATAAAAATCCCACTTTGTAGGCTAGGGAGCTAGGTGTCTTAGACAGTTTCCAATCTACAAGCAATCTCGAGCGCGATTTCAAGTTCAATGACTCCCGCCTCTACCTATACAAGCTCGTGCCTCCTTTGGGCATCGAGGTTTTGAGAGAGGTCAGGATTTGACAAGCATCAGAGGTTGGATCGGGCAATTTCGATAACTACGACAACATCATGAAGCTTATCTTGCAGACACCATAGCCTCATGATAGAGAGGAAAGCTTCCCATCCCCCGAGGTTACCCTATCCCCTGCTGCTGCAGATCAATATTCGATTCTTGAAAGTGACATGGACCCTATTGTCATTGAGTAGCCTTTGTCCTTGGTCACAGCCCCGTCACATGAACCATCCCCGATACTACGATCCGAGGTAGCAACTGCAATAGAGGCCGCTACTCCCCCTAGTCCCCCTCCCAAAAAACAGAAGGTGGATAAAGGGAAGAGGAAGGTAATCTCCTGTGATGATGACGCTCTAGAGGTTGGGCCTGTGCCTTCATTAGCTGAACCTGGTTCCAAGATGGAGCGATATGCTCGGACCCTAGTTGAGAGCATGAGCACGATTTTGGGACTTAAGTAAAAGGTCGGGGTCCTGGAGGCTGAGGATTTTACTCTTGGGATGATGGCAGGATACACTACTGGCCAAGGTCTTGTGGTAAGTATTGATTACTGTTTCTAGTCTTCTGTATTTACTTCGTAGCTCTAAACTCATTGTTTCACTTTTGTAGAGCATTCTAATGTTGTTGAAGATCAAGGAAGCAACCTGAGGTGTGGAGGACAAGGAGTCCTCTCTTGTGGATGAGCTCGTGGTGTCGGTGGCTGAGAACCTTGAATGACGCAAGAAGGTTAGGGAGATGGAGACTATGCTTTCTAGTGAGGTAGCACGATGCAAATAGGCAGAAGTTAACTTTGACCTCGCTTCCATTGATTTAAGGAAAGCTAAGATGGATCTCATCAAGGTGAGTGCACAGTTGTAGGTGGCTAGAAAAGCTACTGAAGACGTTGTGCAAAAAGCGAGGTTCTCGAATCAATGAGTTGAGACTGCCAAGAAAGAGCTGGAAACGCTGAGGAAGGAGCTCTGTATCACAAAGGCAAAGATATCCTCGCGGGTGGTGGTTGCGACAAGGGAGTCGAGGCGACAAACCTGCGAGGCTTTCTTCTTTACCTTGTGGGAGAGACATCCCGAGCTAGACTTTTCTTTCTTCGGTCCATTGGCTCTAGAGGCTGTGGAATTTTTAAAAAGGAATGTTACCAAGGCCGGTTCTTTGGGCGAGAAGCATAATGCCGGGGTGGAAGCTCCTCCTAACGAAGCCATTGCACTAGTGACCAAAGCCTCTATAGATCCTGCCCTTGAGCCCCGCCTTGATGTGGTGGAGACCTAGGACATTAGTTCTGTATTTTTTACTTCTTTTCCTTTATAGACAATTTGTATGTATTTTGGACAATCATTTTCACTATGAAAACCAGTTCTTTCTTTTGCATTCATGATGCTGAAATGCGTGAGATCTCATCTTTGCATTTACCAGGATAGGGCTTCAATACGTTACATCAATTGCCATTTTGTTGCAAAAGAATTTACACTAAGTTCCTACCAAACTTTATTCCAAAGAAGAAATTACATATATATTCTGACATGGCCAACTTTCATGAGTCAGTACACTTATTGGTAGTAGCAGCTAAGGTGCTCAACATTCCAAGCGTGGGGAAATTCTTCTCCATTTAAATTCACTAAATGATAGGTTCCATTACCCACGATCCTCTTTACCAAGTATGGACCTTCCCAATTTGGTCTAATGGTTCCTTCACTAGGCTTATGGGCCCCAGGACGAACGAGACATAAAACAAGGTCTCCGAGTTTGAATTTTTGAACTCGCACTTTGCAGTTGTAATATCTCACTATTCGTTGTTGATGAACTACGGCTCTAAGGCTAGCCCTTTCTCTCGCTTCCTCCAAGAGGTCCAAGTTTGTAGCAAGCAGTTGGTCATTGTCTTCCGGATTGAAGGTGATTTTTCTTTGCATAGCAACCTTAAGTTCTGTGGGAATCATTGCCTCGCACCCATACACTAAAGAAAAAAGGGGGTTCCCTTGTGGAGCTGTTAGAAGTGGTCCCATAGGCCCATAGTACTAACTGCAATTCATCCACCCAGGCTCCTTTTCTAGCTTTTAACTTGGTTTTCAAAATCCTTTTGATAATCTTATTAAAGAATTCTATTTGCCCGTTGGCTTGCGGGTGATCTACGGTTGTGAAACTCTTGACGATCTTGAAGTCTTCACAGAACCTGATGAACTGCTCATTGGTGAACTAGGTCCTATTATCAGTAACAATCTATTATGGGACCCCAAACTTGCAAATGATGTTGTTCCAAACGAACTTCTCAATCTTGGAAGATGAGATCTCAATGAGTTCCTTTGCCTTCGCCCATTTAGTAAAATAGTCTATCGCTACTACTACATATTTACAGTTTCCGCGTGCCTTAGGAAATGGCTCAATCAGGTCCATCCCCCATATCACAAATGGCCATGGGCTTATCATCTACTTTAGATAGGCCGGTGGAGCTCGTGGCACTTTCGAGAATCTCTGGCACTTATCGCATCTTTTGACAAGGTCAATAGCGTTCTGTTTTGTCATTGGCTAATAAAATCCTTGTTGAAGGGCTTTTTGCACCAAGGAGAGCCCCCCATCATATTCGAGACAATTTATCAAGGAGAAAAAATGAAGGATACGCAGTGGGGGCCCTCCTTCTAGTGCCAAAATGTTGAAGTCAAAATCTAATCAACTAGTTGTGGTTCAATGTTGCCCCTAACTACAAGTTTAAGATGAAAGAAAACGGTAAATGGAGATCAAGGGAAGAAGGGAAGAATTACACCAAAGATTTATCGTGGTTCGGCTAAAGCCTCTTTGGCTCCTGCGTCCATGTTGTTCTCCTGTTATTCACTGAAAGGATGTTCTTTTTACAAGGTAGAACCATGACAATAATAGAGTTTCTATTACAGTAAAACAGGATACACTCTTAATTCCAGCAGAGTTTCTGCATGTCTTATTTTTTTCTCTCTCTCATGGTGATTCCTTCTTTTCCATTTATAGAAAGAGGGAAGGCTACAAATGTAATTTTATGATCAACAAAATGATAACCCCCGCCACTCAAGGCATTTAAGGGTTATCGTCGAGCAATTAATGTTAGGTAAATCATTACTGGACTTTCGGGGAGCTGATGTGTGAGTCTAAGGCCTGAGCTGTCAACTGGGGATGCGAGCTTTGGATTGCTGACTAGATTCCATACAAGTGTCTATTGGTAGTGAACGAAACGGGGTGGAATATGTATGTGATTCTGGATGGCCCTTGTCCCCCTCGCGTGGGTCATTGTCCCAAGGAGGTAGATATCACGTCAAAGGGGCTCGAGGCCTTCTCAACGAGCTATGTCTTCCCACCTGTGACCCTACAAGATGCTTATGACTCATGCTGGGGTCTTTGCCCTGTGAATTCAGACTCCAATTTGAGCCTCCACTTGGCTGATTACGCCTTCTTCTGGACTCTGGATGGTCCGAGTTGCTCCTCCAGATAATGCTCATAACAAGTTTGTTGCACTATCACCAAATTCATGGCGCTATGCACTATTGTTTGCAAGTCTTTAAAGTCCAACTTCATGAGTGACTTTCGGCCCAGAATGAGGTTGCCTCTGCGCACTCTGATTTGTTAAGTGAAGACTGAATAAATGTGGGTCGTATTTCAGCTGCATGAGATCATATAAAAGCATGTTATACCCTTAATCGATGCACATTGATGCCGAGAGAGGCTGCATGGAGACTGTGAATTCATCGACAAGAATTATTGGTGATCACATGAAGTTATATCATGACTTCGGCTTGCTGTATGTACATACGTCTTGCTCATCACATGATCGGGGGCAAGATTGCTCGTTGTAGTTTGGTTGCTTACTGCAGCTCAGTTGTTCGTTGCACATTGCTCAATGTATTGCATGTTGTTTATTGCAATTCAAAGGCAACATAAAGCCATAACTTGTCTGGGGACTTAGGAAGTGATGCATGGACTGCATGGGGTTCTCTCGGCTGATACGTGTCTAGACACGTAAGGGTTTGCATGGAGACTTTGTGAGGTTACCGTATGAAGGCCATTTGAATCTTTATGCATGCAAGTTGTGTCGGCTGCATGGAGCTGTGTGAAGCTACATGGACACAGGTTGCATTTGGCCATGCAACTCTATGGAAGAGAGTTGCATGAATTTGGCTTGCTGCATACACCTCACGAGTTCGAAATGAGCTTTCTTTCATATGAGTTCGAAACCATCCTTAAATCGTTGAATGCCGAGAGTTTGTCAAAGGCTCGTGCAAGGCCGACACCATACTAATGCTCGCAAACACTTCATATGTGTATGAACCCAATAAGGATGTCTAGCCCCATATTTTTTAATCAAGCAACACATGGCCACCACCAAAAGATCTTTCGGTTAGCTTAAAAAAAAATTTTAGGATAATGATGACTTGTAATCACACCCACTTGCGGAGCCAAGTCTGGAACAATGCTGCCAGCATGAGTTCATTATGGAGGTGTTCTTGCTGCATAATGGTTGTGCAAGAACCATTATCAAGTCCAGTCAGTTCACATCTGCTATTAGTTGTGTTGAACTCGGGTGTTAGCATGACTGCATGGACTGATCATGAACTGAATCAATGTGGTTATTGTAGATGTTAATGCTTGGCTACGACATTAAGATTTCACGATCGCAGCGAGGCCACCAAACCCTGTCATTGACTCGCAAAGCTAGAAGACTACATGGTTGCATACGAGATGATTTAACCAACACTGCACTTCGGCTCAGCCACTATCAGCGATCCTGGCATTGTGCTAGCATCCAAGTTCGGGATGACACTACTACTGTTGGGAATCTTTCATGGACAAGTTTGTTAACAGGACCAGGTTCATTGCATGGTCTTACTGTTGCGTGGGCCTGCAAGGTTGCAGGAAGGGGGCTCGTTATTGAACCTAGCTACCCCGCGACCATGTGCTTGTCATCAAACCAAGATGCTACAGGCTCATTTTCGAACCAAAATTCTGTGCGATCACTCAGTAAGCCTGACCTCCTTATAATTGTAACAACTCATTATCATGCCCATGTGTAGAACCAATTCCGAAATGACGCTATCAGTATGAGGTCATCAACGTATGGCTTGAGTACAAGGATCGAGCTACTGCTTGCTGCGAGCTCATGATGCATTGCATGGTTAATGCGAGACTAAATCGAGCCTTGCTGCATAGTGACATTGAGTCGCTGTAGGGCCAAAGTGCGAGCCCTTCAATGTACTAAACTGCTTCACGACTTCTGCGCTCATTTGTCCAGAAGCAGATTGATGCCAAGAAGAAGGCCCCTACTTATGGGTTCGAGACCTTCATGGGCTATCCTCATGGTAATCTTTGCGGCTGTAAGAGGCTTGGGACCATAAAGACTTGCAGTTGATCCTGTGGTCACTAGTTGCGGTTGTCTTGGCACCAGCTTGTTGCCACCGTTAGCAGAAACCAGAGCTTTGATGTAGCGGCATTTCAAATTTAAGTCGTTAGAAGCTAAATGGTATTGAAGGCTATTTGAATACTGTTACTGCTATTATTATAGCTTCCAGTAGTGGTGATTTTCTTTTCTGGTTATCACAGTTGAGCAGGAAATCAAACAAATTGTAGACAAGGCCCCCCTTCTAACACCAAAAATGTTGACACAAAAATTCAATCAACCGTTCAGTTCTTGTTACCTCAAGCTACAAATCGATTGAAAATGGAGTAGATAGAAGTAGACATCGAGAAGAAGAAGAAGAACTATGGGAACATAGGATTTTTTAACATGGTTCGGCCAAATCTGGGGGCACCGGACCCTACGTCCATGATTGATTTTATTTATCAATGAAAGTTGCAGGATACAAGTGTTTATTCATGGCTTCCCCCATTTTGATAGAGCTTTGACATACATTCCTGGGGATCTCCCCTAATACAGTGGCCTATCCCCTTATTTATAAAACCAAGGGGTACAAATATAATTTAATAAATTATAAATATGTTACATCACATAATAAATGTAAAAGAAGTCTTAGGCTCTTGCAAGGCGACTTCTGCAGGTTACTTTCAGTGGATGGGCCTCGAAAGTTAAAGTTTGCTGGGGAGGAGCTAGAGCTGTCCTTTGAGGTTAAGTGCTCAGAGCTACCTGAGGTAGCGAGCTAGCTGAGGATGCGACCTAGGAGGTAGCTGAGGTAGCGACTTGCGAGGTAGCTGAGTGACCTGGATGACTTAGACCCTTCCAACTGCACTTGGGCTTTTGCCAGTCCACTTCACATGGTACCAAAAAATGCCTATAACAGTTTCCAACTTCGCCTTCAAGATTCGTTTAATAATCTCGTTGATGGCTTTAACTTGCCTGTTGGCCTATGAATGATTTACAACTGAGAAGCTTTTCATAATTTTGAGGTTGTTATAGAACTTGATAAACTGCTTGCTATTAAATTGGATCCCGTTATCAGTCACAATCTACTGAGGGACTCCAAATCTATAAATAATATTACTCAACATAAATCTTTCGATCTTCACAAATGAGATCTCAGCGAGTTCTTTTACCTCTGCCCACTTAGTAAAGTAATCTACAATTACTACCACATGTTTGCAATTACCACGAGCTATAGGGAGTGGTCTAATTAGGTCCATGCCCCTGATAGTGAAGGGCCATGGACTAACCATCTGCCATAGGTAGGCTAGTGGAGCTCATAAGATCTTCACAAACTTTTGACATTTATCACATTTTCTAATGAGGTTGATAGCATCCTGCTTAATCATAGGTTAGTAGAACCCTTTTCGGAGAGGTTTTTGAGCCAAAGATAGCCCCTCAGCGTGGTTTTCACAATCACCTACATGGATTTCCTCTAAAATGGTGTCATAGTCATTGCCATCAATGCATCTTAAAAGTGGGGTCGCAAACCCTCTTCTATACAGCACATCATCATTGATGCAATATTTGGCTGCTTAAGCTTGCAATCATCGTGCCTCAAGCTTGTCTTTCGGTAGTTTTCCATCTTGTAGATAATCTAGAATTGGATTCATCTAAGAGCCTGGTCCTTTAGCAATTGTCATTATGACATCCTTCTGCTCGATGCTTGAGAACAAAAGGACTTCAATTGGGAGCGCCCCCAAGAAGTCAACATCTTCAGCCGTAGCTAAGTGAGTTAAGGTATTAGTGTGCACATTCTGAGATTGCTGTATTTGGTTAACTTTATATTGTTGGAAGGAACTTAGTGATTCTTGGACTTTTTGGGGATAACTGGCTATCTTCGACCCTCAGGCCTAGTATTCACCCCTCACGTGACAGACAACGAGCTATGAGTCACTGAAGATCCTCAACCATTTAGCTCATGCTTCCTTGGCCAATAACAACTTAGCTAGAAGTGCTCCATACTTAGCCTCATTGTTAGTAGCCTAGAAATCAAACCTCAAAGTGCAGTGGATCTTATGTCCCTCTGGGCTAATAAGGAGCATCCCTACTCTGGCCTTGTGATTGCTTGATGACTTGTCAATGTATAGTTCCCACCATAGAGCTTTTAGAGTTTCTACGTCCTCTTGTATAGGCCCTGTGAATTTCACAATGAAGTTGGCTAGACCCTAACCTTTGATCATCGATCTAAGCTTGTATTCATTATCAAGCTAGGCAAGCTTGATTGACTATTTGAGTAACTAACTTGAAGCATCTATCTTTTGCAAGACTTGCCTAAGTGAGAACTATGTGAGAATCTTATGCTGTGGGCTTGGAAGTAAGGTCACAGCATTGGGGCTGCACTAAGGGCATGTTAAGACACTCCTAAGTATACAATCATCTTCTTGCCCTCCTTTGGCTTAGATAGGAGTGGAGCTCATCTAAAATACTATTTAAGTTCTTGGAAGGTGACCTTGCATTCTTGCATCCATTCAAACTTCTTCACCCTCTTTAGAATATCGAAGAAGAGGACACATTTATCTATTGCCTTTGAGATGAATCCACTGAGCACCGTGATTTGGCCGTTTAAGTTTTGCACATTTTTGGCTTTAGTGGGGGATTGCATGTTGAGGAGAGCTTTAATCTTTTTCAATTTTGCTTCGATCCCCCTACTGTTCACCATGAATACGAGAAACTTTCCTAAAGCAACTCCGGATGCGCACTTATGCGAGTTTAATTTCATCTAACACCTCCTCAGGATCTGTAACATTTCATCCAGATCATAGACATGGTTGGCTAGTGTCTGTACTTCACCAACATGTTGTCCATGTATACCTCCATCATTTTGCCGATTTCATCTCGGAACATCATGTTCACCAATCGTTGATAAGTTGCTCCTGCATTTTTAAGCTCAAAGGGCATTACCTTATAACAATATAGCTTGTAATCAGTGATGAACGAGGTGTGCTCTTCATCCTACATGGCCATTGGGATCTGATTATATCCCGAGTAGGTATCCATGAAGCTAAGGAGTTCATGCCTCACTGTAGCATCTATGAGCTGGTCAATTCTCGACAAAAGAAAGTTATCTTTCAGGCATGCTTTATTTATGTTAGTGAAGTCAATGCACATCCTCCACTTTCCATTTTTCTTTTTTACAAGGATGGGGTTGGCCACCCAAGTGGGGGAATAGGCTTCTCATATGAACTTATTTGTCAATAGCTTATCCACCTCTTCCTTTAGCATGGCATAATGCTTGGCAGTCATATATCTTCTCTTTTGACAAACTGATTTGTGCTGGGGGTCGATACTGAGCTTGTGCAACATAACCTCGGGGTCGATGCCCACCATATCTTCATGGTTCTAGGAAAAGACATCCAGATTTGCCTTGAAAAACTTAGCTAACTACACTTTCATGTCAGGTGGCAAGCTCTTCCCCAACTTAAGGCATCTTTTTGCATCCACTTCACTGACCTTCACATCTTCAAACTCTTCAATGGGACCGGTAGCTCGTTCAGTATTCACCTTACGGAGGTCGAGGTCATAGCTGACCCTCTTGGTGCTCATCGCTCAGGGCTTTCCTCTAGATACCACATGTACCTTTTTTCCTTGTGTCTTGAGCTTAATTGCATCCTCATAGCAATATCAAGCTATTTGCTACTCTCCCCGCACACATTTGACTCCATTTGGGGTTAAAAATTTAATGGTAAGTGTCTTACTAGATATGACCATATCAAAGTTGTTCATAACAAGTTGCTCCAGCACCACATTGTAAGTCGAGAGACTATCTATAATCAAGAAATTTGCTATAATAGTTGCTTGACAGTCCAAGCCTCCTAGAGTGAGCGGGAGTCTAATTTGTTCCATCGACACTATTTCATCCTTATGAAGCTATAAAGGGGCTCAGAGGAAGGATTTAACTAGCTTGTGCTCACGTCCATCTAGTCGAAACATCCTTTGTACATTACGTTGATGAAGCTACCAGTATTGACCATTATCTTCCTCACTTTGGCATTGCCAATTTTGGCTTGGATGACTATCGCATCATTGTGAGGAGCGTGAATCCCTCGTACATCTTCTTCCATAAATGTGATGCTATATGAGGCTACTTTAGCTTTCTTTGTCAGTCTTTCACATTCCACATGACTCATGAGTAGGACACGGCCTATTGTTCACACATAGCAGTCGTACGGCCTATTTGAGGTGTCTACAATGTGAGGTCCATTATGAATAGTGAATATGATCCTCACTAAGGGTGTTTCCTCATGCTCTAGGGTTTGTTGGTGCTGATGCTACACCAGTTGTTGAGGACACAGGGGTCGTTGTCCTGAGGGTCTTACCACGTAATCCCTCAAGTAACCTCTCTTGATGAGGTCTTTGGTGGTGTCTTTTAGTGTCCACCAGTCTAAAGTGTTATGCCCAACTTCATTGTGGTAGGCACAAAACTTGTTTTGATTTCTTTGCTCGAGGGGAACTTTTAGGGGTCTAGGTCTCCCGAAGTCTTCGTTGTCCTTCTCAATCATGAAGATCCTGTCAAGGGTGTTTGACAAGATAGTGTAACTATTATAGTGACCTTGGCATTGTGGCCACTCATTTCTGACTTTTTTTATGGCCTGAACTCCAGAGCTATTCTTATGGCACTCTCTGTTGTTCCTATTACCAGCTCTCTTCTTGCTCCAGTTGGAGCCACTCGCCTCCTCTTTTCGATTGGATTTCTTTGGGCCAAAGGTTTCCTCCCACCAAATCCCTTTGGCGGCACATTCATAAAACTCACCCAAACTCTTCACCGGAGACTTATATATGTCCTCATACAACTTCCATCCTTGCAAAGTTCAATTAAGATAGTTGTGAGAACACTCTTGTCCGATGGGTTTTTCAAGCTATTGACCTCAGTCAGAATCAAGTAATGTAGTCTTTAAGGGATTCGTCTTTCTGCTAAAAGATTGTCACTAGGTGGCAAAACGGGGTGATTTGTTTCTTTAGTGCCTTGTAATGGCTGAGGAATCTTACTTGGCATTCTTTCCAATTATGAATGCTATGAGCTAGGAGATTCCTGAACCATATTTGTGGTATCTCTCTGAGAGTAACAGGAAAGACTCAGCACTTCACCAACAAGCTGGAGGTCCATTTGGACATTAAATGTGTCTAAGTGGCTACATGGGTTGCTATCCCCATTATACAGTGGGATATTTAGGACCTTGAACCTACAAGGAGGGGTTTCTATTTCGATTTCTTTGGTGAACAATGTCCTTTCCTCATAAAAGTCTTAAGTACTTTGGGCCACAAGTCTTTTTTCTAGTTACTTCACCCTCTGAAACAGCTCTTCAATCACTGACTCCTAAGTCTCAGAGCAATGACTGGTGGTCTACTGGCTCCTATTATCTCACTGATCGTGAGAATGGCAATCTAAGGTTTTGTGCCTCTGATTATGTTCATGGCCAGATGAGTAGCAGTCTGACTTACACCCATGGTCAGTCTTATTGGAGCTTTCTTCTTGGTGTGAACTTTCATGCCACTGATCGTCTCTTTCATCTTTGTGAAGTCAGTGAATCTCTAACCTTAGCCAAGAGTTGGACAAGTGGATTGAACTACTTTGTTGACGTTTAACTCTCACAAGCTCTTCATGCTGAGACCATGGCTACTAGGGTCCCCTATCTGGCGTAGTGACTCCAACTTGTCTCTACATGCCCTAGGCTTGTGCCTAGGCCAATGCTTTAACCATAACTGTCAATACCATCACAGTATTTTTGAGAGCTTCTTAGCACTGGTACCAAGTTTGGGCTCCGTTAACCTCAAAAGTGACAGATTGGTATGGAATAGGAGGTGCCATACTAACTACAACATCTATTGTGGGGGTAGCAGAGTCCTATTGTGGCTGTACCTGGCCTTCAAGCTAGCCAGTGGTGGCTTCTGTGCCTTATGTGGCTTTTCCTCTTGCCACTGTAGTTAAAACAATTTGTCAAAAATGAAGAGAACATAATGGGGGCCCTCCTTCTGGCACCAAAATATTGATGAAAAAATCTAGTCAACAAGTATGAGTCTGATATCACCTCAAACTGCAAGCTAAAGACATGAGTTAATGGAAAAGAATGAGGAAAGAGAGGAAAAAGAACTGCAAATACCAAAAGCCTTTATCATGGTTCGGCTAAAGCCAATTCAGCCCCTACGTCTACGGTGGATTGTATTAGCTTTGTGTGATGGTTTTTCCGTGTAACTCAATAGAGATACAGTATCAGTGTTTTCTCACTATTCTGGCAGAGTGTCTGCACGTAGTTTTTTTACTATGTCATTTACAATAGTTTTCCCCTATTTATAGAAGAGGGAAGGGTTATAAGTGTAATTTGATAAATAACAAAATGATTATCTTCACCGTATCGGGCAATAAATGCTAGACGTCTAATAATAAATGCTAGGCAAATCACTATCAGACTGTTAGGGTTGATGTGTCAGTTTTGAAGGTTGACCTGTCGATTGGGAATGCGTGCCCCCAACTAATGACTAGGCTTCCATACTCGTGCTTAGCTCACTATCTTAGCAACCCAAACTTGCATTAGGCGATCTGCTGGCCACAAGGATTGATCTCGTCACTAGATCTGTCTAGAGTGAGTTTGTTGAAAGATGGTCTGGGTGTTGTATTCAGTTTAGCGAGTTGGTGCCCTTTCTAACGAGTCGAGTTCTCACTTCGACCTCGACCTGTATTCTAAGTTCACGGCTAGCAAGTTCATACCCCCATTGAGTGACCTCAATTGTTGGGTGATTTGGGCCCCTTTTTAGCTTGGTCTGACTTCTTATTAGGCCTTAGCCAGTTTGTTTTGCATTGTCTGGAAAATTCCTATAAAACAATTTATATTTTAAGTTGTTACATTTTCTTACATTTATTTAAATAAATGCTCAGATATTTTCAATACTCTAAAAAAACTTACATCAAACTTGAATAAGTGTGTATTTGACACACTAAAAAAGCTAGCTTTTAACTTCTGATTTGGTCAAACAACTTTTTTTTTATATTTTAGAGGTGTTTGATGCATTAGTTTTGTTGAAGAGAAAAAAAAATCTATTTTAAGAAGCCACTCTAAATAACTTATAACTTATTAGAATAGAACTTTCAATTATTTTTTTAATTTATCATTTTTCTTTAGTTGATTAACAGCCTAGATCCTAATTAATTAGAAAGGCTCATTTTCAAAATTTATTTTTTTCTAATGTCATATTATTTTTAATACTTTTTTTTTTTACAAAAACCAAAGAGGATTAAAAAAAACCCATTTATTATTGCATATTTGGTCTATATCTATTAATTTAACATAAATAAATAAATAAATAACAAATATTTCAAGTTGTTACATTTTCTTACATTTATTTGAATAAATGCCAAGATATTTTTGATACCATTAAAAAACTTACATCAAACTTGAGTAAGTGTGTATTTAGCACACTAAAAAAGTTAATTATTAACTTCTTGATTTAGTTAAACAAATTTTTTTTCTTTCCATATTTTAAAAGTGTTTAGTATATTAACCTTTTTGGAAAAAAAAATTCTATTTTAAGAAGCTACTTTATTTTTTTCTAATTTATCCTCTCTTTTTTTGGTTGATTGACAGTCCATATCCTAATTAATTAGAAAGATTCATTTTCAAAATTTATTTTTTTAATATCATATTATCTTCAATGCTTTTTTTTTTACAAAATTCAAAAATAAAAAAAAATCTACATATCATTATATATTTGGCCAATGCCAATTAATTTAACATAAATAAATAAATATAAGTGAGTAAATAAATAAAGATATGATATTATAAAATATAATTAATTAAATTTTAGATAATTGTATTGTTATTTTGAATATTTTAATTGAGTTAATATACTTTGATTTTAAAATAAATATAAATTACTTTATTTCATATATTATTTAATTATATTAATATGTTCTTTTATACTATTTTACATTTATAAGTTAATTCAATAACTAATTTTATCAAACATTTCTAATATAATCAATTAAATTATTAACTTTCAATTAATAAATAACAATTAATAAAATAATTAAGGATTAATTTATCAATAACATAAATTTATGTAGAAACAGAAGCATATAACACATGTTTGTATCTATTGGATTGATGTACTTTCTACTTTACACTTGAATATTATATATATATATATTATAGTATTTGTGGATATCTTGAATTATTATAGTTTTTAAAAATTTATTATAATTTTATTAGTTATTAATATACTTTTGTGATAATTAT